>JAOTQG010085500.1:0-13871 GCA_025631175.1 Iris virginica
GAATATTCATTTCAAGTGAGATGAATGTTCATTTTTCTACGGAAGCTACAATTTTGTGTTATATGAATGTTCATTCTGTAATTATATAATATTCATTAATTAGTGCTTAATGTTAATTTACTTGTCCGTTTTTGGTATTCAAATTTGAATTCCTGTTGATTTTTGGAAATTAGGTTAGAAATGAATTAATTTAGGTATTAATTATGAGATTTAAATTTATTTAATTTTTTAATTTAATTAAAGAAATTAAAGAAAATCCCTTAATTTTAGGAATTAATTGATGAGAATAGGAAAAGTGAGAGAGTGAGCACACTAGAAGCATTAGGGTGCTCCATATACCATTTGTAAAATTTTCACACTTTTTCACGAAAATTAATAATTTTAATTTATTAATTTAAATATTAATAATATGTTTAACGTAAATATAATTTTATTTAAAAATATTGAATTAAACTACAATTTTTAAAATTATTTTTATATACCATTCACGAATAAAAATATTTAATTATTATTTTTCTGATATCGAATCCGGGAACATAGATATATTTTTAGTTATCATATTTGGTAGAAATCAATTTTCTTAATTTTGCGAGAAAGTTAAAACAAAAAAAATTCCTGTGCGTAGGAAGAAGCAGACGCAAAATGATTAGTATTTCTCAAGTGGGATGATGATATTTTGATGGTATATGATGGATAGTTGCGAAACAACATGCCTATGACCATAACACCATGACATGGAGTGAGAGAAGAAGGGATTTGACTTCATTTGAGGAGAGAGAGAGAGATAGAAAGGTAAAGAGAAAGAAAGAATGAAGAAAAATTCAATCCGATCCAATGCTCCTTTGACGTCCGCAAGGAGAACACACACATACACTCTCTCTCTCTCTAACCTCCACCCCCCTCTTTCTCTCTCCTCTTTTCTCCCCTCTTTCTTTCTCTCTCTACTTCTACTTCTTCTACTACTTTCTCTCTCTAAACTTACAGCAAATAACAGGAATCTCTCTCTCATTCCCACCCCTCTCTTATACTCTTTCTTCTACTCGAGTCAGGGATTGAATAAGCTGATGTAACAGCAGCAGATGCAATAAAAACCCTAATTTTAGAGAGCAGCAGAACCTGACTTTTTAAATTAGAATTGTGTATTTTACTTGCTAGTTAAATGCACAGCAGCTGAAGCAAAATAAAGAGTGACCGTAGCTCAGAAATTGGATAATTTTTTTTTTTTTTTGAATTTCTGTTCTGTTACTGCGGCGGTGTTCGGTCGCAATCGACCGTCTTTTGAAGCGCCTCAACTGTTCAATTTTCTACTCTGGTACGCCCCATTGTTTTTTTTTTTCAAAAAATAGTTTTGTTTAATTTTCAGTGAATTTTTAAGCCTCAAACCCTAGATTATTCTGCTTATTTGAGCTTTTTAGGGCTCGATCGAGTATTTGTGCGCGTAGCTTTACAGTTATTTGTGCTTACTTCTCTAGTGTTAATTAATTGTTGTTTTAATTCACTTTTTCCTTTTTAAGCTTAGATTTTCTTTATTGAGCTGGTTAGAGTGGTTCTAATTTTGTTAAAAAATTGATCGAGTTGATTAGTGGAGGTTACATAGATTTGAATTTATTTGTGAACGAGTCTGTTTTTAGTGAATTCCTTGGATTTTTGGTTTTAGGGGGCATGTGTTGAGCTACTAAAATTGATGAAATTAATGCAGAGATTTATGAGAGAACTGGCGGAAGATTGTCCTTTCCGGAGTTCTAAGTCAATTATGGGATGTTCAGGCCCCAAGCTGGATGTTTGTTTTCAGTGTTCTTTGGCATTCAACATTTGTATGGAAACACTCAACGTAGACGCGGAGCTTTTTCCTTCCTTTTTGTGCACAGTAAGGACTCTAGAATGTCTGCCATTGGTTCCGGTGGAGCACTTGTTAGATTAATTGACAGGTTTTGTTTTGTATGTCTTGTTTTGTAACTTATTGTGTCAGTGTTAGCTAGTGCTTTTGGTTGGGTAAACAAGTTTTTGTAAGATTGTACTTTTTGAGAGATGGTGCCGCCAGGGCCTCCAAATCCACTTGGTGGAGGCCAGCCTGTTCCGTCTTCACTATTGCGATCGAATTCAGGTTTATTGGGCGGTCAAGGGGGTCCGACGTCGTCTCAGTCTGGCTTTCCTTCTCTTGTATCGCCACGCAATCAGTTTAATAACATGAACATGCTTGGAAACATGCCAAACGTTTCCTCCCTCCTCCACCAGTCTTTTGGCAATGGAGGCCCAAGTTCAGTGATTTCTGGTCCTGGAAGTTCTCAGCGAGGTATTATGGAAAATGGGATCGAGTCTGATCCGTTATCAGGGATTGGAAATGGTATGAGTTTTAATCCCCCCTCATCATCATTTGTTCAGTCAAATATGGTGAATTCTAATGTATCCACTCAAGTTCCTGGACAACAATTTGCAAATGCATCTGGCAACCAAATCTTGCCAGACCAACAACAAGCCCAACAGCTTGAACAACAAAATTTCCAACATAATCAGCAGTCACAGCAACAGTTTTCTGTCCCCAACAGTAATCATCACCATCAACAGCAGCAATATCAGTCAATTCGAGGGGGATTAGGTGGTGTTGGATCTGTCAAGATGGAGCCACAATTGGGGAATGTCAAGATGGAGCCACAATTGGGGAATGACAACCATGGACAGAATTCACAACAGTTGCAAGCTCTGCGGAATCTTGGTTCTGTGAAACTGGAATCACAACAAATGCCAACAATGAGAAACTTGGCACCTGTAAAATTGGAGCCTCAACATTCTGACCAATCATTGTTCTTACATCAACAACAACAGCAGCAACATCAGCAGCAGCAACAACAGCAACAGCAACAGCAACTGCTTCAACTGTCCAGGCAATCTCCTCAGGCTGCGGCAGCCCAGATTAATCTTTTGCATCAACAGAGGCTCTTGCAGATTCAACATCAGCAGCAACATCTTTTGAAGTCTATGCCTCAACAAAGGACTCCTCTACAGCCGCAGTTTCAACAGCAAAATATTTCTATAAGATCTCCGGCAAAACCAGTATATGAACCCGGAATGTGTGCCCGGCGGCTAACTCATTATATGTATCAGCAACAACATAGGCCCGAAGTAATATTTTATTGCTCTGAAACATTTATTAGAAATAAAATGTATTCGTAATGGTATACCGGTGCTTATTCCTAGTTGTGTTGCAGGATAACAACATCGAGTTTTGGAGGAAATTTGTTGCCGAATATTTTGCTCCCAATGCCAAAAAGAAGTGGTGTGTTTCCATGTACGGTAGTGGTCGCCCAACGAATGGAGTTTTCCCTCAGGTCAGTTGCTGGGAAACACTCAAAACTATAACTACATTCAAGGCTGTTGTTATGAAAAATCTAAGATTTAAGTCTTGCAAATTCTTGCTGGAGGATTTGAAGCTGATACCATGTTTGATGGATTGTTGTATTAATCCATTCCCATAATTATATTAATTTTGTTGACTTCTCATAGATAACTGCTTTGAAAGATAATTTTATGATATGATTATCCATAGTACACATCAGATTAGTTTTAGTATAAGCCTTGCGTCCCATTTTGCAGGATGTATGGCACTGTGAAATATGCAACCGTAAGCCCGGACGTGGATTTGGTACGTGTTGCTGTTGGTTTTCATATATTAAATCTGCCATCTTCCATGGCAGAATTTGTTGGCCATTCCCACCCCCCCTCATTATACTGAATTTTCTTCGACTCTCTTGACATGCACACACACACACATCCCTTGCACCTTTGCAGCTTGCATTCCTGTATCTAAAATAACCAAGTTTACTTTCAGAGGCCACTGTTGAAGTTCTTCCTAGACTTTTCAAAATAAAGTATGAAAGTGGTACTCTGGAAGAACTTCTTTATGTTGATATGCCAAGGGAGTATCAAAATTCATCAGGGCAAATTGTCCTGGACTACGCAAAAGCAATACAGGAGAGTGTTTTTGAGCAACTTCGTGTTGTCCGTGATGGTCAGCTTCGGATAGTTTTCTCGGCAGACTTGAAGGTTATACATGGATAACGTGGATTTATTTTTTCTAGAACTCTATCCTGCTGGGAAGCAGAATTTTTTGTCTTACACTCTCGTCTGTCGTACAGATATGCTCTTGGGAATTCTGTGCTCGGCGGCACGAAGAGCTTATTCCTCGAAGATTGTTGATTCCTCAGGTTGTTCCCTAGAACTTGTTTTTAGCGGGAGAACTCTCTGTCCCGATTGATATTATGCCCTCTATTTTACTGGTGGTCTACGGTGTGCTTATGTTTCTTTAGCTATTAGCTTTACTTTTATTTGAATTCAATAGAACTCATTTCCGATCTTAGGAGTTCTCTTTCATAATTGGGTAACTAGTGATATTTTTCATGTGGCTGGCTGAGGAAGTTTTTTAACTTTGCTTTTTCTAATTGCTGCCGCTAGGAGAGAGAAAACTTAATGATACTGCTCCTTCACATTCTGCCACTGCTATATCCCCTTCTTATTGGTCATTTATGGCAATGTAGCAATTCAAAGTAGAAATGTTGAGCAACCCTTTATTTATTTTTTACTTTAACAGTTGTCACTTTTTTCTCTAAGTTTTCTAAGCCATAAAAGATAGCATAAATGTTTTTGGTCCTCGACTGAACAAGATAAATCTCAATGCCAGTCTGACCTTATATTTTGGGAATTTAGTGGCTCAATTGCGGCTCTGTCAAATTAAATTCGTATTTTATCTGTTCCATGCTGGGTTTTGTCTGGATCTAGACCCCTCTTTTTTGTAATGATTTGCAATTATCCACAATTAATTTTTACCCTACGTCCAAGGCACGCCTCTAACTGCTTATCAGCTGTTCTAAAAAGTTATTATTTAACCTTCGTCTGATTCTTCAGATGTCTGAAACAATTACACAGAAGTAAAGATGTCAATAGTTGTGCTAAGTTCTAATTTTTCTGTGCAGGTTAGTCAACTTGGAGCTGCAGCTCAGAAGTATCAAACTGCAACTCAAAATGCATCGTCAAATCTGTCCGTTCCAGAGCTGCAAAACAACTGTAATATGTATGTTTGAGACTCCTTGTATCCTCATGTTCTTCGGAAAGTACCTTATATGCCTATATATTTGATAATACTTGCTGGAACAGTCTTAACTTTAACTCACTGCTTTTATCCTCCGACATAAGCACATGCATATGAATACAAGCCCTCACTTTTTGTACAATGGGCTTATTTCAGCCTCGCTCTCTGTGTGTGCGTACACACATTTGTTTTTTGTCTCCGCATCTGTTGAATTCACCTAACTGACACATGTGAAAACCGTTCTGTATGTGCAGCACATGTCTATCTCCATTTGTCATTGCTGGGAATGGTAAACTTACTAAAGTATAATTTCACTGCACCGTGATCCCGTTTTGTCTTTTGTGATTCTGTTCAATCAGCAGGTGTTATGAGGTGGATCACTAAGAATAAATACTTCCGTGAGAAGTTGTCCGTTAGGCCAACCAATAACCCAACATTTCCTTTCTATTTTCTTGCATATCTTTTATCACTTAGAATAAATACTTCCATGAGAAGTTGTCCGTTAGACCAACCAATAACCCAACTTTTCCTTTCTATTTTCTTGCATATCTTTTATCACTGGATATCTCAATGCTGTACTAGTTTATGATGTTTGTCTATAGGCTGTTTATGTGTGCAAGTTTTGTTAAGAATATTTTCAATTGTGCTTCAGGTTTGTTGCTTCTGCTCGTCAGTTGGCAAAAGCATTGGAAGTTCCATTGGTTAATGATTTAGGATATACAAAGAGATACGTACGTTGCCTTCAGGTAATTTGCTTTCTTAGTTTTTTTCCTTTAATGAGTTGCTAGGACTAATATTTGTTGTCAGAGTGATTCACTATTCTAATCTCAGTTAACAGAGAGAGCGACGAGTAATTTGGAGGTTATGTTCTATTATATGTTAGACAGTAGGTTTTGTGTTTCTAATTATTTGAAATAATGGCCACCATTGCTATGTAATGGCGTGGCGTAAAGTTATTGGGGGATACCGTTGCCGTATCACCTTGTTACATTTATGTGTAGGAAATCATCCAACACAATTCGTTACGGCTAATTTTGACCAAGATGCTGTTAACAAAATGTTCTGCAGCTAGGGAACAAGTTGTGGTTAGGTTCTGATTGCATGAGGGTGATGCAAAGCATTAAGTCACACCTGGAAGGAAGCATAAACCCAACATATAGTTGGTGCTGCAATTCAAACCGTGATTGGGTGATTGAAGAGATCTATGCATTTCCAGTGGCCACCAATATTTTTAATGTCCAGTCTTATACTTTACAACTATCGGTTTTATTAGGTCTCTTCTTGTTCTTTTTATACCTCAAACTCCAAGTCTTATATATTTAGGTTTTTTCGCGCTGTACGCTCTAACTTCCCCCTTTGAAAATAATCGTTTTGTTAGAAAGCTCATGAAGTTTATTTATAGAAGCATATAGGTGTTGTACAATACAACTATCAAGCACTAATTACTTCATTACAGTAAGGAGACCATTAACTTGCTATATCTCGAAAAAGAAATGAGGCCAATTGTGCAGGGTTGAGGGGATAGTGATGCATAAAAGTGTTGTACAGTACAACTATCAAACTAACTACCTAATTACATTAAGGAGACCATTAACTTGCAATATCTCGAAAAAGAATTGTGGCCAATTGTTTTGGGGATAGTGTGTAAGATAATATCATTTATCATGCATTTGGTCAAATAGTTACTCTTGGCCGATCTTATGAAAAGAGCTGATCGAACAATGATAATTATTAGACTGGAAAATCATGAAAGGCATGTCTCTTCTCATTGTATATGGATGATGTAATGCTATCTGAATGCATGTCGCAGAAGACACATGTCATAAACTTATACATCGTAATAAACTTAGAAATTCAGATTATACTCTGGCACTTTAACAACTGATCTCCAAGGTACAAGTTTGAGCAGTACTGTAGTCGTATACGACATTGAATTGGATATATGTGGCCTTTAATGTGCGTGAGAATCATGAAAGCCACCAAATTAAGACTCAAACTTGAAGAATATTGAATGTCCCGTTTGATTTTCAATTGTGGATGCATGGTGTTCTTGTCCTCCTGCTTGGGTTTGATGTTAAGGTAGATAATTTGCCTAGGGGATTGTGAATATATTCCTTTCAAGGTGTTGGTCTTACAATTCATGTGAAAGTAGTGGAGTCCAATTGGACTGGATATGGGAAGGCACGTTGGACTGTTTTGTTGATTGTTTGGTCATCTTGATACATCCACTTTCAAGTAGTCAAATTGATCTCCTTGTGACATATTCCCATGACTTCCCTGTAGAACTTAACTAACTGAAATCAGAGCATCAGAATAGCTATCAATTTGCCAATGTTGGTGCGAGAGTTATAAGAAGCAAAGCTATCAGGGGTTGAGATTTGTCAGCAGTTGTGCAATTTCTGGAAGTTTCCTACATAGTGAAGAGGGGTACATGTAGGCAGTCTTGTTACTTTTCTACGCTGCATAATAACCTTGGAATTTAAACCAGACATGTTACTCATTGATAGTGTAAAATGTTTATTTGTATGACTCCTTGATGTCGGGCATACCGGTAAGTAAAGAATTAAACATTAGAAATTGTAGCTTTCTTAAGGACAGTGGAAAAGTAAAGCTACATCCAACAGAGGAACTGTTTAGAAACTTAAACTCATTACATCTAAAAGACGAATGAATTTAGGAAAGGCACTAGTTATTGAGCGCGTAAAAAAAAAATTTACAGTGGTGGATGACCGTAATATATGATGCTGGGTAAATCATTACATCTAAAAGACGAATGAATTTAGGGAAGGCACTTGTGATTGAGCATGTATAAAAAAAATTACGGTGGTGCACAACCGTAATAGATGATGATGGGTTTGACTTGTCATAAGTAGATTTCATATTGTACTAGTCATTTAAAAAATAACTGCCCTCTTTAAAACGCCTGTTATTTTAAGAAGCACATAGTTGTCAATTAAAAAGCATGAAAAGTGTTGTACAATACAACCATTAATGCACTACAACAACCTATTTTAAGTTAGAGGAGAAATAATTGGGACATCCCAATAAGCAAATGGGATCGATAAATTCATGTGGGACTGAGGTATTATGTTTCTGCATTGTGAAATACATTTGTTATCATGGGTAGTTGCTGTTTGCTCCCTCTATTTTGAGGTTTGCTAGCTGGTTTTGACTGCATTATATTCCTTTGATGATGGATAAATTAGGGATCTAGATTTTTATTTCAGGCTTGCATTTTCAAGTTTTAAGAAGTCACTTTATATCATAAAAGTGAGGTATAATATAAGAGCGAGAATTTTAATTGTTCTCAAAATGTTCTATACGAAACTCCTGTTAATTTATTCTTTCAGATTTTTTAGCTTACTCTCATCTAAGTTCAATACGATTAAATGTTTTGCTACAATAGTTGCTAGATTTAATATCGTCTTCTTGTTGTGGTGGTGGTGGGTTATATTTCCAAAGAATCTTATGGTGCAGTTGGAAATCTTTTTACTTATATAAATAGGAATCTCATGTTAAATGCAAGTGGATGTGATAAATAGTATCGATACTCAAAAGACTATTTTCTTTTACAAAATCATTCTTTCTTTTCTTTATTAAAACAATTCTATAAGATATTTCATTCATATTGTTAAAGCTTCTATTTTTCATTTTTCAAGCAGAAAGAAATGGAAACAGGATAATTTGTAAAATCTGTGAGGTAATGGAAGCCATGTCCATGATCTCTTAAACCAATGTCTTTACCAGTTAAGCCATTACCATGGGAGAACTGCACTATTAATATGCTGTAAACCTAAAATCTGGACTGAAAATAAAATATCTGAAATGCAGGGAGTAGGAACGGAACATTTAACCAACAAATTTCAAGGGAAGGAATTTACTACTTTAGCTGAAGAACTCTTGTTTCATTGGACGTTGATAATATAATATGCCTTAAAAATGCTTGAATTACCCCCTTTTTCCTTTTAAAGTAAAGGTTGAGGTCATGCAATTGCATGATCTTGCAATTACATGTATCAACCGCTGCTTAGTAAAAGTGTTCATTTTGACTGCATTTTTTTGATATTACCGTATTTCTGGAAACGAGAAAATATTATCTGGAAAACAATTTTTGTGAAAACAGTGGAGCCGTAGTAAACTAGAGTCTGACCTTTTAAACATGAATGGTGAATATGTCAACCACGTAGGGAAAAGGAGGTAATTATTATGTCGCCTCTATGGAAAGAGGGGGTGTAGAGTAGGCTAATGCGAACGAAAAGCTGGACATTAATGCACGAGACTTTACATTGCGTGTTTACTAAAATCCACATATATAGTTTTCCATTTATATTTTTTCTGTGGTTTCTATTTATGTATACATGTTTTCTGTGATGGGTCTTGCTATGCATAGCTTTTATTTTTTGGATTTTCTAGGTCACATGGGTAATGATTATTATCCGTCTACTTTTCATAATCAGACGTGGGTTGACCTAATTAATCCTCAATCATTTACTATCTCGTACTTGTCTCAGGATGGTATGTGGCGTGTTGTGTTGTCAGAATTCAGGTTTCGCGATCATCTCCTTGTCTGTTGTTCTACTGTCAATTCTTAAGGGTAGGATGTGTTCAGTTTGGGAAGTGGGGTTGTCCTGGTTAAGTGAGTTCTTTCTTCTTAACTAAGTTTAGAAGTTTGGAAGAGGTAAGAATTAGTAGACTTTTTGGCAGTTTAGGATATTTGTCTATTCTTCGGTGCACACTGGATGGTGAAATTTTGTCGTACATATGCGTATGATTGAAGCTCTTCTAATGTTTCTTGCGTCACTTATGTGCTTAGTGCTCAGGGTTACCATTTCTGTTATGAGATTAAAAAGCCTTCTTTTCTCTCTTCAATTTAATTAGTTTGCTTTGGTTTGCACCTCTCTCTCTCTCTCTTTCTCTCTCTCTCACTTACCCGCTCTCTCTCACACACACAGTGACACACATATATATATACATACATGCTTTGGATCTTTCTCTCTCTCCTCGTAGATGGATGCTCATCCCTGTGTTCATAATTTTCTTTCTTAATGTATTCTTCTTTAATCAATTTAAAATTGGCTAATCATTTCCTTTTTGTTTGTCGAACATAGTGACACACATATATATATATATACATACATGCTTTGAATTTCTCTCTCTCTCTCTCTCTCTCTCCTCGTAGATGGATGCTCATCCCTGTGTTCGTAATTTTCTTTCTTAATGTATTCTTCTTTAATCAAATTTAAATTTGGCTAATCATTTCCTTTTTTCTTGTCGAATGAGCGTGATTTCCACGTTTTACTCCAGCTCACCAATCATTTTCTTTCCCAATTTTGTTGCATTGTAATGAGCATCAATAATCCTACCTGAAAGATGTCAACTGGAATAACTTGGAGGAAACCTTCCATAAATTCCAAGATTCTGAGATTTTTACTTTTATGGCATGTCTGAGTCTATATTAGTAGTTTAATTTTTTGGGCTGGAACCTCAAAATTAGATTATTAAAGTTTTGCAGCGTGATTGCTTTAGTACATTCTCTCTCTCTCTCTCACTCCTTTTTTTTCGGGTGTGACATTGCAGATATCAGAAGTGGTTAATAGCATGAAAGATTTGATTGATTACAGCCGAGAAACTGAAACTGGACCTATGGGTAAGATTGATAAAGTTGTTTAAAATGTCTTCTTATTGCTATATTATTACATTTTGTTAGGACTAGGGTTATGATGGATAGTGTGGCTTGAACTGATTTTGAAAACTTGGAAGGTAAATGCTTATGGTAGTAAGTGAACATGGGTCGCTGTGCCTGTTTGTATATCTATTGTGTCCTTCCTAATGATAGTGGTGGGAAATGTTATGGTTTGCCACTCTACATTTTGACTTTTGTGGTGGCAGCAAAAAAGTTCTGAGAAACTTCTTGAGAATTTCCTGATTTGCCTTTAACTCCACATTTTTCTTTACATTCTGTGAGGGTTTCAGAAATGCTCTGAGAAGCCAATGCCACAAGGACTAATGGGATCCTCTCTTGATTGGTTGTCAATAATGGGGGAAAGAAAAGTAATTGTATGAAAAAAAATGCTTTTTTCGGTGTAGCTTAGGATGAAACATTTGCTATAAAAAATATGGTTAATATTTAATTAGCGTGTTAAACTTATGATGCTAACTTAACAAAATCCTAGGGTTGAATAACCTCCGGAGTTCCTCTTTCTTGACTGTAGCAGTGGCATATGCACGTCTGTGCACCATTTGGCTAAATTTTCTTTATCCGTTAATTTATACTCCCTCTGTTCCAATATAAGTGTCGTGTTTGACTGGGCACACAGTTTTGCATGTAGACCATTCGACTCTTTTAAATTAACAAATGTGTAGTTATGAATAGCTCAACACCGGGACCATTTGAAACTTGTGAACACAAATCTCTCTTGTGGCTCCCAAAATGGCATTTTCTCAAAGTGGACACTTTTTGTGAAACACCCCTAAATGGAAATGGACACTTATAGTGGAATGGAGAGAGTATAGAACAACTTTTTCTACTTCTCGAAAGTATGAAAATAGAATCTTCTGAGCATACACACAAGACACAACTTCCTATCCTTGTGAATGACATTTTTTTTGGTATGGGGTGGGGAGGGAGGGTACTCTCATTTTAGATGAAGGGTGCACTCCGGCACATGCTCCTGCTTGAGCCTCTGGCACGAGGCACAATGTGGTCCCCAAGCTTCAGTAAAAGCGACACACAGTTTGAATGTACGAGAGTAACCACGAGCAAACGTTTATGTGGACTGAATCAGCAATTCATCCTAAATCGTAATATTGCACTAACAAGTACGAAACCAAGCTTGTCTAGCTTGGATATTGTTGTTTTGTCTAGAAGTACGCTGTGTAAAACATGGGAAAAGAAGAAAATGAATGACTGGAAGAAAGCAAGAAGAAAATCAATACTAACTGACTGAACATTCTAAACTATAGAAGATAAAAAAACCATACTGTTCCACTTGAAGAATGTAAGAAGGAACATAACTTCATTGGAAAAGGGATATTTAGAAGAGGGGGACGGAATGAAAATATGAGTTCAATAAAAGGAAGAAATATCAAAGGAGAAGATGAAGGAAGAGAACAAGAAGTGTATGAAAAAAATAGTACATTGTTAGCTGCAATGGAGTTCTCTGAAGTTACATGGCTTCCTAAGAGAATTTTCTTTTACGGGTTTTGGCTGCATATGAAGTTTTTTGGCCCTAATTCTCTCAACTAATCCTTATGAGTAACTGTTCACTACTGCTCACAAGTCGCTTCTGGATAAATGTTCTCATAAGCTAGCATAAGGAATTGTGAAAAATGTGCTACACAGTGCCAGACCTTTTTACCTTCGTGTAAAAGCCTGGGCTTAGGGACAGTTATGCACCTTTGTCAAGGCGGGTCCCAAGACTGCTCCTTCCTCCTTGGCGCACTACACTCACATTCTCTGAGTTCGAAACTATGTGCTAATGAAACCCACCACAAAGGAATTAACCAACCAAGACGGTTGGTTGGGGTCATTTTGAGACGGAGCCTTTGGTCTCAGTTTCATCTATCGTCGAAACAAGTCATGCTGAAGGCATATGTAGTTATGTTAGGTCTATCTTACAAAATTTTGACCACCGCACTGAGAACCAGTTACCAGAAAAACTTGAAAGTGTAGACGCAGGTTGCTCATGTATTTGTTTAATCACAGCTGCAAATGAGAAAATGGACATTGTGAATCAAATTATTTTATGAACTGAATTGGATTTGGAGCAAATCACAAAGAAGATGGTAAAAGGTATTTAAATCTGTGCCTTCATGTCGGCATTATGTTTATGTCAGTCCCGGCTCTTAGTTCTGACCTCAAATTTTAAGAAGCAAGATTAATCTGGTCTTTGCAGCTTACCCGTGTGTTTAAGCTACATTGGGGCAAGATTAGCATTACATTTGTTACTTCATCATTTAATGGTTCTTGTTATTTTATCTGGAGTCTGGATCATAGTTATTAAAGGCGCAAGGCGCACCAAGGCGCAAAAGGTGTGCCCGGGGCCTAGGCGCAAGGTGGGCGCACGCCCGAGTGACGAAAGCCTAAATAAACGTTTTAAAATATAAATATTCTAATATGCTCCATTATATTTAAATTATAGGTTTTTATAAAAAAATATAGATATAAATTATGATTTTATGCATAAATGTAACTTGAATAAAAGAAGAATGATCAAAGAAAGGAAAAAGAGCAGGTGAAAAAGAGAAAAAAGAAAAAATAGAAACAAAAAGGCCAAGTAAATAATATTTTAAAGATACTGAGATAAAAATGCGATATTAAAAATTTAAGGGCTTAATTGTTAAAAAAATGAACAGAACAGGGGGTAAATTGTTAAATTAAAACCTTTAATAATCTATTCTCATTCTAGCTGGAGCCCGGGCAGATCGACGAAAAGCAAAGAACGACTAACAAGAAGAACGAGAAGAAGAAGAGAAGAGAAAAGAAAAGAGAAGAAAAATAGAAAGAGCAGAGGAGAAGAGAAAAAAAAGAAGAGAATCAGAAACGACGAAGAAGAAGAGAAGCAAAAAGAAGAAGAGAATCAGAAACGAAGAAGAAGAGAGGAGAAAAGAACAGAAACGGGAAAAAAAAACCTGAAGCCCAGATCTCGCTGGCAGTGGAGGAGGGTCGCCGGAGGGTGGCTATTGTGGCTGAGGTCGGATCTGAAGGAGCGACTCTTTCTTCTTCTTTCTTCTTTCCTTCGTTCTTCTTTCCTTGGGTATTTCTGAATTGGGTTGGGTATTTAACTTA
>JAOTQG010085611.1:0-24534 GCA_025631175.1 Iris virginica
GTCCTAGCTGAAGCTCCAATCTTTTGAGGATTATGAAGACCCAGCTGCTGCATTCCTGAATCTAAATACCTATGTAACAGCTCGTGCTCAACTCAATAAAGAAAATACAAGAACAATGGAACTACTGTAATTTCATTGAATCAAGGCAGCAATACAGACTAATCTTCAACCGATCTAACCTAGTGGAAAACAGGGCTCAAGAACAAGTGCATTTGGACGTTAAATTTTTTAATATGTTTTATTTTTGTTTTTATTTTTGTTTTTGTTTTGTGTTGATTTTGGTTTTGTAAGACTTTTACAATTTTGTATCTTAAATTTGAAAAAATTACATGATAGTGATGGAGAGAAAGATAAAGAGGATGATAGTTGTGATTTGATGTGATCTTTGATGGGATATAAAGATAATACAGGGGTATGTAAAAATAATAGGTAGAGAGAGAAAACTTGTGTTTTTAAAACTTAAGTGGTAAATAAGTTTTTTATATGTTTTTCAAAAAAAAATTCAAAAACTGGACGGCTAAACGCAACGTAAAAATAGTTGGTTTGTGAGAAAAAAATTGTGTTCCAGATTTAAGCTATTCTCGTTATCGAAAGAAAAACATAATTCCCAAGCTGTGTTGTTGCTTTCCTTCCCCTCTAAATACCAGATTCCCTTCTCTCCGCGCCGACTCAAGTTTCTGCTTGGAATTCATGTGCTCCTCACGTGTGAAATGAAAATACTCCCATGTCCTCACTACCCTGAGTAAATTTACTTTGCGGCCCTTCGTTTGATTTTAAACCCAACTGTCATCATCTTCCCCCTTGCATCCCTTCTTTACTGGAAATTCAAGAACTTAGGGTTGGACCTGTGACATTCCATCCCCCCATAAAATTTGCCTTGTCCTCAAGGCAGGAATATTGGAAGTTTCCCACTTATGTCCGCTGCATCTTCCCAGCAAGCATCTTCAGTTGCTAAGTTTGACGTAATTGAGGTACCACCTTATTATTCCTTTTTATAACTCTGCAATCCAAAATTGCAACTGGTTGCATTAGAGTCCGACCCTCTTTACCAACTCTTGGTAATTCTGCCATGATCTTCTTGTTTGCTCCAATTTTCTTCTTGAGTAAGGACACGTGAAAAACAGGGTGGATAAGAGCAGTGTTTGGGAGGTTTAACTTATAAGCTACCTTCCCAATTCTTTCCATTATCTGCAAAGGGCTGCAATTTTAGTTATACCCGGTCTCCCACTGTTAATTCCCTTTCCTTCCTGTTCTTATCAGCTTGCATCTTGTATCTCTCCTATGTTCTTCCCTTGAAAAATTCTCAAACTGCTACTCCTTGGCTTGAGGACTCACTAGGGATGTTTAGTTGCCTTGGAGTCAGACCATATAATGCTTCATAAGTATGAGGTGTGGTGTTATACCACCATTCATCTAATGGTGGCCAATTACTCCACTAAGTTAGTCTCTGTCCACACATCATTCTAAGGTAGTTTTCTAAGCACTGATTTAACGTCTCAGTCTGGTCTGGTTATCTTTTTGGGGATGATAGGTTGTGCTAAATAGAAGTTGTGTCCACAATGGCTTAAATTACTCCCTCCAAAACTTGCTCAAAAATAATCTATCCCTGACAATGGACTTTGGTGTCATGTAGTTTGTATATGCTATCTAGGAATACCTGTGCTAAGTGGCTAGATGTTATGGGGTGTGTGAGGGCAATAAAATAACTGGACTTTGAAAACCTATCCACCACTACTAGAATCATGTCCTTCCCTTGTGATTTTGGCATACCCTCAATGAAATCCATTGAGATGCCTTCCCATACTTGAACTGGGATCGGAAGTGGGCATAGCAATCCAGGGTAAGGAATGTTTTCATTTTTGTTTAGTTGATACACCTCACATTCCCATAGATTTTAATCTCGGTGAACATAGAAGGCCAAAAGAAGAATTGGCTTACCCTCTTCAAGGTCACATCCCTGCCGGAGTGCCTGCAATTCCCCCATTATGTAACTCTAATAAAATATGTCCTGAGGTTCCCTGTTGAGCCCACCTAAATCTTTCCATTTCTTTTCAGAATCCCTTGGTGCTCCAACCTCCATTGTTGTCTGGATCCAATGCTAACTGCATGAATTCTGTTACAGTCCCATCTTCTTTGTAATTGTCAATGATGTTTGTTAACCAAACAGGTGTCACATAGTGACAATTCCCATAGTTGTCCTTCCTCCATACCCCTATCTTCTTGTGGCATTCTAGATAAAGCATGTGCTACGATATTGTCCACCCCTTTCTTATACATAATCTTATAATTCATGCCCATTAACTTTGCTAGCCACTTCTGTTGTAGCAAACTAGTGACCCTTTGCTCAATAAAGTATTTTAAGCTCTGCTGTCAATCTTGATAATAAAATGGTTCCCTTGTAGATAGGCCCTTCACTTATTGATAGCCAAAATGATGGCTAAGAATTATTTCTCATATGTAAACAGTGTTTGATTCTTAGGGCTCAATCATTTGCTTAAATAAGCTAAAGGTCTCCCTTGTTATATTAATACAGCACCAATGCCCACATTGCCGGCATATGTTTCTACCACAAAGGAAATAATGAAATCTGGCATGGCCAATACAGGAGTGTTGGACATGGCCAATTTAAGTTTTCGGAAGGCTTCTTCTGCATTGGGATTCCAATTGAAGGAATTCTTCTTGAGTAATTGGGTTAGTGGCTTGGCTATCAATCCCTAATTCTTAACAAACCTTCTATAGTATCCTGTTAAGCCTAGAAATCCTCTCAACTGCTTGACAGTGCTAGGAGTAGGCCATTTCAACATTGCTTCAATTTTATTAGGGTCTGTAGAAACCCCTTCCCTTGATATCCTATGCCCCAGATATTCCTCTTCATATTGAACAAATGAACATTTGCTCCTCTTAGCAAATAGCCGGTGCTTTTGCATTACTTCCAACACTGCTATAAATGTTCCTCATGTACTTCCAAGGTTGGACTATAAACCAATATGCTATCAAAAAATACCAGCAGTGACTTTCTTACGTTAAGGTTCAAATACTTGATTCATTAGAGCTTGGAATGATGCAAGTGCATTAGTGAGACCAAAAGGCATAACTTTAAACTCAAAGTGCCCATGATGTGTCCTAAATCTTGTCTTAGGAAAGTTTGTTGGTGACACCCTAATTTGATGATACCCTGACCTTAAATCCAACTAACTTAGTAAACCATTGGGCTCCCTTTAACTCATCTAACATCTCTCCGATGACAGGCATAGGGAACTTACTCTTCAGAGTCAGGTCATTGAGTTTCCTATAATCCACACACATTCTCCATATTCCATCCTTCTTTAATACAAGTAACACATGAAGCAAATGGGCTGTTGCTACATTGAATAATACCTGCTTGAAGCATTTCCTTGACCTGCCTTTCAATTTCTGTTTTCTGAACATAGAAACCCTGAATGGGCTTTGGAATGATGGTACACTTTCTTTCTTCAGCACAATCTTATGATCGTGTTTCTTGTCTCCCAAGTGGTAGCAATCCTTTTGGTTTTGCAAAAACTGCTTCTGAATTGCTATAGGTAATAACTCCTCCTGTTCAACAATGTTCATGTAGAATAAATATCCCACTAATCCCTCCTTTGTCTTCTTGATTAATCTATACAATCCCTTGCCACTAATTAGTTGCAAATTCCCTTCATCAACCATCCCTTTTGGCACAATCTTATTCTTTCCATTAGTGACATTTACTTCCATCTTCTGATAATCAAAAGTCACAAGTCATTGGACTGTGTTTCTTAAGCCAATCCACTCCTAATACGATATCACAGCCTCCTAATGGTAGTACCCTTAGGTCACCGACAAACTTGTGTCCTTGTATAGCCCAATCAAAGTTAGAACACATTGTTCCACTGACAAGTTTATTGACATCTACTATTGTAACTGATAGCGTTGTGGTGCATTCCTCCTTGTAGCCTAGCCTTTTCATAGTGGTAGGATCTATAAAACTATGATAGCACCACCGTCAATGAGCATAGTGATGATTTGCTTCCCAGTGGCCCCCTTGATTTTAATGATATTGTGAGCAACTCCTCCTGCAATGGCCTGAATGGAAATCTGGCAGTTTCTCACCTTTACCTTCTTGAGTCTCCTCCACTAATTCCTCTCCTTCCAGGTTCACTTCTTCTTTGTACTCCAAAGTGCCTTCTGTTTTCCCTGGAGCATATAAATTTTGACCTTGCAATTATGACGAGGTGTGCATCTCTAATCACAGTTAAAGCATAATTCCTTCCTTCTTCTTTCATTTATCTCAGAGCTGCTCAATGTTCTAGTTCTGTTAGGTTTTGGTGTTGATGGATACTGGTTTTTGACAGGGTAATTTGCTGGTTTGGTAGTGGTATAACGGTTGGTTTTGGATGGTGAAGGTTTGTTGAAGTAAGTGTTTGGATTTCGGTTCTGGTTTGGTTAAGCTCAGCCTGCTTTGCTAGGATTACTGCTTCATCAAATGTAGTTCGCCTAGCCATATTAACTGCACCTTTAATTTCTTCCTTGAGACTACTAATGAAACTGCTAATAAAGTAATCTTCACTCGGGCCCGGTTGTCTAGCCACTACATATGCTCTAAGCTCTTCAAAAACTTGCAGGTATGCATCTATAGTAGTAGTTTACATTAACTTGTTAAACTCTCCTCGAGGGTTATTGTGCTCAGTAGCTGTGAATCTCTGTATGACGACTTCTGTGAACTGAGTCCAAGGAATCCATTCCCTCTCGGTGTATGAAATTGATACCGATGACTAGCTTTACCCTCAAAGTAGGTTTATGCAAACCTTGCTTTCATGTAATCTTCTATAGTATTGAAGTCAACAAATTGATTTTCCCTGATAACCCATCCCCTAGGGTCACTCCCATCAAATCTGGGGAAATCCATCTTAGGTGGTTTATTTTGTGGCCAGTGTTGGTATGGAGGGTATTGGTGTTGCTGTGGGTATTGGAAATTCTGAGGGGTGGGGGTTAGTTCATGTGTGGTTGCTTTGGGTGAGGGTAATATGGGTGGTGTGGTGGTGGCTCGAATTGTGGTGGTTGGTTGGGAATCAGGTGGTTTGGATATTGGTGTGGTTAGTTATAGTGATATTGAGCCTGGTGTTAGATTGGGTTTGGCCCGGTGAACTGAAGGTGTGATTGATGCTGTTGATATTGCAGATGGTTCATGTGTTGGTGGTGGTGAGCTTAGTGTCCATGGTAAATATGTGGTCTAGTGGAGGGATTTAGTGTTTGCCTAAAGTGACTGTTGTGATTGTAAGTGTTGTGTGTGATTTTGAGGAGTAGGGGTGTCATTGTGTTCACTAGTACCTGCATTGATTCTCGCCATGGAAGGGTTTGTTCCAGTTGTGTCTGGAGTCTTGTTCTTCTCTTGGTTAAAGTTAATGAGCAGTTGTTGTATTTTCATTTCTCCCTCCTCTCTTGTCTTTTGCAAGTTCTCCCTGATTGCTTCAAAGTGTCGTTCATGGTTCTCCAAGTTCTTCTCGACAATCTGAAAACGTGTATCCTCAGCCATGGCTATCTCATAGATCCTTGATACCACCGTAACAGCTCGTGCTCAACTCAATAAAGAAAATACAAGAACAATGGAAATGGGACTACTGTAATTTCATGGAATCAAGGCAGCAATACAGACTAATCTTCAACCGATCTAAACTAATGGAAAACAGAGCTCAGCAGGGCTCAGCTCAAGAACAACTAAATTACTCTATTGATCTATGGCTAAATTCCCAGATCCAAGCTATTCTCGTTATTGAAACGTAAACGTAATTCCCAAGCTGTGTTGTTGCGTTCCTTCCCCTCTAAATACCAGAAGTTCGTTGGAATTCATGTGCTCCTCACGCCTGAAATGAAAATACTCCCATGTCCTCACTACCCTGAGTAACTTTACGTCGTCATCTTCTCCCTTGCATCCCTTCTTTACTGGAAATTCAAGAACTTAGGGTTGGACCTGTGACAACCTTGATCTGAGCGAAAGAATCGCCAGGGTGGTTTACAGGTACATTCTCCATTTCCTCAACATTGGGGGTCTTGATGGAATTCCAACGCAGGAATTTGAAGCCCCTCAAACATTCTAGAGTAAGGAAAGGGGAATACAAAAAGAGAATTGAGACTCTTGGTGGTGGTTAAAAATGAGCTGAAATTAGGGTTTAAAAACTTAGGAAGAGAAAATGCAAGAAGTACCTGAAAGAGGAAATGAGAAAGAGAATTCGGAGTTCTTGAAGCCCTGAAATTTTTTTGTTAGCTGGTTGTTTCTAGGGCTTATTAGCTAGCTCATGTGGAATACAGAAGAACGCTTGAATCACCAACATTTTTAAAATATTTATCTTGCTCTCTCTCTCTCTCAACACACACTACACTGTCTGGGAGAGACATTTTGTCTGAAATTTTCTTTCTTGTTCAAACTGGGGTGGGGGGGGGGGGGTTTAGTAGAGATGGAATGGACAGCTGAGATGGTACTTAAATTTGAATATTTGAAGTTGGTTTATTTTCATTAGATATCTGATCTCCAACCTCTTGAACTCATATGCAGGAAGGAAGGAGGGAGGGAAGAGAGCACTTGGCACCAAACAACACGACATATTTTACAATTAAGGCAACCTGAGGCATTACATAACTTACAAGTGCCGATTTGAATGACTATAACTACAAGGCTCGGCTATGAATATAGTAATAATCTATTAACACATCATATATAGTGTGCATATATACACTTTTTCATGGAACTATTCCTATTCTCACTCACAAAAAAGAATCTATTTACTTCCTATTATGTACACCTGTAACAAATAATCACTTCCGAGCGGTCACTTTTTCTAAGATGGCGGAAACAAATGAAGCTTCTGTGTAATTACAGTCTGCATCACTGGAGCTTCATCTGGATCTTAAATGTACATGTAACTCCTCTGCAGGCTTAGGTACTTGAATGAAATGGTACACACTGAAGTGTTCAGCAGCAGCCTCACGATCAACCCAAAGAGCATAAAAGCATGATGGATTTTTCTTTCTCTAAAGTGTGTTCAATTCCGCGTGAACCCTTCTCTGGCCAGTCGATTACGTTACGTTCAAACTTCTTCACACTGGTTCTCTTTTCTTCATTCTGTATTCTTTCTAATGAGCGGAGAGATTCATCTCCATAATTTCGATAGCTTTAGTGCTGAAGGGATAGGAAAAGGAAAAAGGAGAGGGAAGAAAATCATAAAATGAGTACCAACGAGAGAAGAAAAGCAATAAGCAAAGCAGAGAAGCTGGATATCCAAATAACCTACCTTTTCTATGAACTATCGAGGCTGAGAATGTGTTGCACCCAGGTATTTATCCATAGACTCTTTCTTATGCTGAGGATCAAGGCTGCATTTATTACAACCATTAGGCTGTGGTTTCAGAAATCAAACATAGATAAACAGAAATATTGCACACACAACATATGAGTGAGGGAGGGACGGAGAGGGAACCTATTCCTAACACCAAGAAATGCAAGCTGCATGGCACGTGCAGTAGCAGAAGCTGGAGCTATAGCAGCTGCTGGTGCTGCCTGAACAGCAGTTGCCAAAGCTGATCCGACACCACCACCACGCTGGTATCTTTTCAGAGGAGTTTGAACTAAAGCGGAGGCAGATCTTCCCAGGCCATCAGTGATGCTCTCAAAAGCCTGTAAAATCGATCACATTTAAGCATTTATCCATAGAATGATGCAAGGCAACGAACCCTGAAGCGTGAAGCAAAACCGAAATACATTCGAGGAAAGTTTAAATTTTTAACAAATGGTCCTGCTAACAAGGCCAGAGTACAAATGTGGGAAGTTTTAACACAATAAATTAACATCAGAGGCTGTCTCTCCAATGCACTTGTGTTCATTCCCATCCGAAATTTCTTCTTTCGAATTTGTTAGCATTTTCCTTCAACAAAATAATTGATAGTTTCGGCTAAGAAGCCAGATCCATGTCGTGAGTATCTAAATAATGCCAAATGCATGAAGAACAGCTAATCGATACATAATGAACGTCAGTGCTTAAACATGACACAACTCAGAGGTACAATGAGCAACAGGGGGGGGGGGGGAGGGATATGAGATACACATTTAACTGTAAGCGGCCTACCCAAGTTGTGGCTCCCAGACGAAGGGGTCTCTTGGAAATTTCTTTTCTTTTCCTTCAGAAAATATCAAACTCAACTCCCCCACCAATAAAAAAGGAAAAAAAACAGAAGACTAAGCAGAATAAAGAAAACTCCGAGGAAGAGTTTCCTCAATACTTCCTTCGGATTCAAAAGCCAATTGCAAATTTACATAGAAAAAGATAAAATAGACCAAATCACATAGATGCTTATAAGGATTTGTTCCAACTTCATAATTCCCTGTTTCTTGTTGGTGGATTCAGTGAGCCACTAAGCATTAACATGAAAGTACTCCCTCCATCCCTAAATGAGTGTCCTGCTTTGACTTCTTCTTTTTTGTCAACTCAATGAACTTCGTGAAGTTACAAAAAAGTTATGGATAATTTACTCAATATTCTTACAAAGTTTGAAATTATAGAATCTAAAACACAACAAATACATGTTAAATAATTATTTTAATAATATATTAGGTTGACTTCTTTTTATAAATCAAACAATACACTCATTTAGGGATATTAGGTTGACTTTAAAAAAAAAAAATCAAACAATACACTCATTTAGGGACGGAGGGAGTAGCATATAATAGTAGTAGTATCTTTCAAATTTATTTTAACAAGTTGTGCATCAGTCAATGAAATTTTTCTCGAGCATTCACCTGCTGAAATCCTTGTCGGGCATCTTTAGGCTGATTGGTCCTTACATTAGTATTCTGTCTGCTCTGCAAAGGCCTTGGTACAGAGGGTGAAGCGTTTGTGAGAATGTATTCTGCTTGGAGGAGGATGTCATGAGCTCCTGCCGCCAAATGAACTCCTAGTCCAATTGCCTCCAGTGAAATACTTCTCAAAAAAGCAATTGTCCCTATATAAAGTCAAGCCAGAATTGTTGACATCAAGAAAGCCCTTTTGATGTGGAATAGGTTGAAAGCTAGTTCCTTGATGCAGAGGACAAGCTGCAACGAGAGTGAAACTAAATGCAAAAAATGAATAATGCTGGAGCCACCAAGAGAAGTGTACCAAAAGTGCACCGCCTTGTTGGCTTATTTTGATTGAAAAATGTTGCATCCACCAAAAGAAGTGTACCAAAAGTGCATAAAAGTCTTGTTTTCTCTTAATTTGATTCGACTTAAAATTTTGAGAGCCCTCAATATAAAAACAATTACAGAAATCGAAATATGTCAACAAGGTTTTGATGCAGTTTTGGTGCAGTTCTCTTGGTGAATGTATCATTACTCATTTTGATTAACTAAAGATTTTCTTCTCCTATCACTAGAAAAATTTACGCCAATTAAGAAATGCCAACAGCCATTTGGTACACTCTTGGTGCACTTCTCTTAGTGACTCTAGCATTACTCAAACAGAACAGATTGGATCTCCATCTTTCGTTGCGCATGTGTAATTGTTTTATGTTTCTCCCCAGATCTCTCTGTCCTCAATACCAAACATGAGAAATACTAGAAAGACGAAAAATTAAGATCTCTCTGCAACCGAGACAGGAAACAATGCAACTTCAAGTTATCCCATCATGAATAGTTATCAATCTTTTTCAAGGCATTAATTCAAACTCAATGTCTCTATAAAAGCAAGTACTCCCTCCGTTTCACAACAGTTGATGTTTAAGGTTTGATTTCAATAACCAATAAGTGCATTAACTATCTCCTAATTTTCCATTTTTACCCTCCCTTTATACATGAAGTCTCTTCAAATTCTTTTCTCGTTAACTTTTGAGACATTAATTGCTCCTTAGTCTTGAATGGAAATAAAGGGCAATTTAGGAAAAATGTAGCAAAAGTATTTAAAACATCAACTATTTTAGAACAATTTCTTGTTTTGAAGAGGTCAACTATTGTGAAACGGAGGGAGTATTACTGTAGCAAAGAATCAAAGATACAGGTGGTCATATGTCAGAACAAGATACCAGAATTTTATATTATGTTTGGTGCTGATCAAAACCCCAAGAAGTTAATTTCTCTTGATCAGAAAAAGGGAATTTTCTACCATAAACGAAAAATGAACATTTAACTTGTAATCTAACCCAACTATCTGCTTCTATACAAATAGAGTGCGTAAACAAACATACTTGTAGATATTAACGAATGAAGTAAAATTCTAGGTTTGGTTCCATGGAATCTTATTTTTGAGTTCTTCATAAGAAGTAACATTAAAAGGTCGGATGTATAACTTCCCGTTTGTGATATGTAGCAGAAATCCTACATTTACTGAAACTTGGATTTTCATATATGTGCATAACAATCTTCCCATAAGGAATGATTACAGAAGACATGGGAAAGTAAATTTGCCTTCGGCAATAACTTACCTCTTTGCATTCCCTTCAGTATTCTCTGATCCTTCTTGTAGCTCTTCATAGGTAGAGAAACCAACTTTGCAGCACCAGCACCAACAGCAACCAATGATCGAATGGGAGGAAGGCCTTTCAACAGTTTATGAATCTGTATAAGATAGATGATTAGCATCCATTCATCCTCCAAGTGCATTGTCAGAACTAGAAGACAATTCAAACCTGGTTTTGAGAAATATCTTCCAGCCATTCGCCTACAATTGTCTCACACACGCAGCTCCAACCATAGACACCAACAGCTTGAACATGTTTCAGTTGTAGCTCAACCCCCTACAAGAAATTGTGCTTCAGTGCAGCCCGAAAGACTCCACAAACATTACAGTAAGTAACGACATTTTGTGCATCATGCCAGGTTGATGCCACAAAACATAAAAACTATTCAGAGGGAATAAAACAACTAGGTTGAGGATAATAACTTCACTAAAGTCACATTCGAGTAAGTTCAGTGAAAGTAGAAAGACATAAAAATACAATTGTGAACAGGAAGCTCTTCACAGAAGAACAAAAGAGCACAACAAACCAAAAGCCAAACAATTAATACATTATTATAGACTCGCAATAATAGGATGTGAAACAACTCAATTCAAGTTATACGGGAATAACTGTGGGACTCCGGATTTTCATGCTCGACCTTTAAGTGCTTAAATTATCTAATTTAAATACAAATAAATGTCTGTGTAATTATATTGTCACTAATTGGAAAGTTGACAGCCTTTGTGCCCCTACATTAGAACTTCTCCGAGTAGCTAAAAGATCCAAAAACAAAAAGAAAATGACCCACAGTGATTTAAGCAATATAACAACCAAAGCAATGATATTGGCAAGTCGTCTTTGTAGAACTGACTGCTGTGTTCATTCATATAAAAGGCCAGGCCCTACATTTTGATGCATACAGTGCCAAATAACTCAATAACACCTGGAAGAAAAAAATACGAGAATACCAAAGCTGAATCTAAGAACTGAGGAAAGTACCTTCCAGGGAACTAGATTAACAAGTTCCACGTACTTCCCGCCCCTTAATGCAGCTAAATCAACATGGGAAGGACTGTAATCAACCCGAAGAAGAACAGGCCATATCTCGAACTTCTGAAAGAGAAATAGATAATATAAATACATAACTTTGAAAGATTAAATGCAATTTAGCACGAGGAGAGGCTGCTGACACTTAAAGTCTAAGTTAAACTATATCATCTTCAGAACTCCATGAGAAAGCACAAAGAAGCAGAGAAGAACAGCCGCCTCGATAACTTACCAACCAATGACTCCACATATTCATTTGCACATGCTATGTTTGCAAGTGGGTCAAAATGTATTCATCATTCCATATAAGACATGCAACTGTTATGCACTATACAATTACAATTATAGTACTTGCCTGAAAATAGGGAAGCAACGCCTCTTCTGTAATGTTACAGCTCCCATGATTGATTTTCTTCTTTTGTGGCTTTCCTGCTTCACCCAAATCCTGAGACCCCGGAGATTGATCAATAGAAGAGCCTTTTCCTCCAAAGAAGCTGATGAGAAAGTCAAGCTGGCTCTGATGAAGATGCAAACGTATCGGAAGCAACGCAATACGTAACCTGGAATGCAATTAAGGAATTAAAAGCATATGCATGCATTTTTCAAACAAACATCAACAGCCTTCAAGGGATGAACAGCCAATATAAAAAGAGAACGAAACAGAAAACTCACCGGTACTCCTCAAGAGGAGTTGCAGGATGTGGTCTGACAGCTTCCAAATCCAGCTTCAATGCTTTTGAAGAGGATTCTCTAGGATGATCTTTCGATTGATAATAACCAAGCACCTTCCAAAGAAAACAATACAAATTTCTAAGCATATGTATTTAAATAAGAAAAATGATTTTATGATTCCAGATTCCAACATTTAAATGGTACCAGTTTCCACGGTGCATCTTTGCTATTGTCATTTAGGCGAAAATCCTGAATTGAGAAAGAAAGACGAGATACAAGTATTTCGCCATCCGGAAATGCATCATATCGAATGCTCATTTCAGACAATGCAAGCTCCAAACAAACAGATGTATCCCTTCCATTGTTGCTGGCATGATGAACATTTTTCTGGATGTTTTGCCAGTCAGAACCAGCATACAATCTCCACCTGATATTGATATTTTTAAGAAGTATGCACCCCTTAACTTTTCCATACTGATCAGTCTCGACTTGTGTACTAGGAGACACATTTTCCACATGTTTCTTCCAGTCAGTTCTTTCTCCAACATGGTTTTCTAATATCCTCAAGGAGGTGTCGTCGTACCATCTCGTGTTTCCTCTTCGATCGTCTCCGTCCGTCACCACTTTCGAGTTAGACTTGAGACTCTCATTAAAAGACTGGCTGTTCAGGGATAATTCAGACAACGGACGTAGGTCAGATAAGAAATAACCTTCTATAAACTCTGGAATATTAGCCTGTGAAGACGAGGTCGGACTACTATCCAATCCAATCACAGGAATCGCGCTTGTGAAGGATAACTTGCGTGGGACACCTTCAATGTCTCTAGTGCTGAAGGTCAATGCTTCTCCAAGAATATCAATTGGCAAAGAAGAGTGCTTCGGTTCAACAATTTCAGATTGGTTGTCCCAGTTGCCATCCAAGCAAAATGCCCCTTCATATACCTCATCCATCAAGTTGACCACGCCAGGTTCCTTATCGGAAGATAAGCCTGAAGCATGCAACTGAGAAGTTGCTGCCGAAAATTGACCACTAGAGGCCGAACCGTCATCAGTCTCCAGTACTTGTTGGACATAATCCCACCTCGTCTGCAAGTGCACAACTGATTCCTCAATATCAGGGGCAAAAAGCTGTTGGAGTTGATCTGCAAGACGAATCAGACCAGAAGCAGTGTCCTGGCAAGTATCCAAAACAATATGAGACTCGGAACACTCTACTTCCCAAAGATGGCCATTCTTACAGTTCATCTTCAAAAGTGCTTCAGCATGTGCCTCTTCCGCAACTTTGACATAGCCATTCTTGCGAAGATGTTGGGCACTATAACAGCCACCAACTTTTTTCAGCTCAGATACTGCACAGATAAGAAGGCCTAGATCTTGTACACTTATCTTATAATCCCTTCCAACAGAATCAGCCATCACCACATTAGAAAGTTTCAGCGAAGATGCAGCTAAGAAACCAGCAACATACTGTTCACTCATGTTCTCGGTGGCATTAGCAGAGCTAGACTCTGAACAAGAACGCTCACGAAGCACATTGCCTAAGTATGGCTCATAACTCACACCAAAATCAATCAAATTAAGAATGAATGAAGATCCGCCAGCCGTATCCTTTCCCGGTTCATCTTTCTGGACAATGTTGTCGCCTACTTGATTACTTTCAGTTGAAGGCAAACTGAAAAACGATATAATAGCATCTACCCAATCCAAGCGACCACCTGTTGCAACAATAGTGCCACATCTGATATTTATGGATACATGACTCTGAAAATTTTCTGGATCATAAAAGTGTACAATATCAGATCCTGAAAACCTAGAAGACAGTATATTTGAACCTTCACCGTCACCACGTCCCCGGGTTGAAGTGTTGCACGAGATAAGAAGGAACTCTTGATCCGAAACCCCAGTGATGGAACCCCACAAATTGCCTTCACTGTGGGACACCCACAGGAAATTGGCATCCCTAATTTCAGCAATATTTGACACAGATAGCAACTCAAACTTCTGAATTTTCAGTGTCAACCTATGCCACGAGCCTGGAAGTTCATTCTGGATTGAGCCTTTTAAGCACTCCACTGCATTTAAGCTAAAGGAAAATACTACAGAATCACATTCCAAAAGAACAGATGCTTGAGAAACCGGAGACTTTTCCTTGGCTCCAACTGAATCAGAGGTTAGGCGTGTCAACCAATCACCCACTTGATTTAAGAGATCATGTACATCTTTATAAAGAGAACTGTCCAAATTTACTCTGATAGGAGATAATTGTGCATGCAGCAAAAGTGCAGAGCTCAAAAGTAGCTCTTGTCGGGTCCGAGAATTGAAGTCTTCCATATCCTTAATGGTAGTTACAGAGGCAAACTCATATCCTTTTCCCATGAATTTATTTTTGCAACTCATGCCATCTGAAGTCGCAAGAACCATGGCTCTATTTGCTATCCATGGACCATTCACACAACCCTCCTGCCAAAACATATCCAAGACAGAGGGATGACCTGCTTTGTCAGTAACAGAAAGAACTCGCTGAGCAAAAAACTTCGGCAGCTTGCCACATGAGCCATTATCTAGAGAAGTCGAGCAAATGATATAAATATCAAGATTTCCCACATCCAAATGTAACGAACGCTTCACAGAGTAACTCTCCTTGCGACTTGCAATGTGAAACGGTTTACTGGCTCGAACTTCTTTCTCACCCAAAGAATATGGTGAAGAAAAGTCGAGAGCAATAAACCGGTTCGAGGATAAGTAACTTCTAGAATCTTCACCTTTTTCACAAGGGAAACACAACATTACCCTTGCATTCAGAAGAGATACATTTCCTCTTAGAGCAGAAGATGTTTTTGCAACATGGGGAACAGAACTATGCACAACATCACCCTCAGATGAAGGCCTACACTTACCAGGGAAGGGCTCAGATGCATAGATGATGCCTGTGCTACTCATTTCAAGAGAACTTCTAATATCTTGTATAAGATCCAGTATCGTACTTATCAAATTGAAATTGACCCAGAAAACAAGCGGTGGCAGCTTCAGTGAAAATGAAATTGGCCCTGAAAATGTGTCATCCGAGGACGATGTCACAATAAATTGGCCTTGGGTAATAGCCGAGGTTTGGAGAAGCATAACCTTCACTACATCATCTCTGTAAATACATCTACAGTTTATTGCGCAAGTGCATTTGCTTGTGGAATCCAAGTTAGGTGAAACATTTGCAACAGCAAACTCCCTGGATTTTCTCAAATCGGCATCTATAGTAACTGGGAAGAAAGGAGGTAATGTGCCTTGAGCTGCAGCCTGCATATTTCTGATGGATGCAACTTGAGTTTCCACATCAACACTCCGGCCACACAAGCCAACATCATTAACATCATGCCCATTACTGAAATGATCAGCCACTTCAATATGCTTCAATGTGGCCTCGAAATTCATCTCACTAGGGGAGACCTGTTGATCTTCAAAATTAGCACAGAAGAAATTGCGAAAGACAGTAATCCAGATGAAGGAAAAATAAACTTCCATTAATGGAAAGCCTCCCTACACAGTAACTACCTGCAATGCAAGCTGCATCTCTTGGAGTTCTGCCCCAATATAATGAATATAATAACTGGAATTTCTTTCAGCACCATTTGAACCACGTGAACACTTCTGGTCTTCATCAACAAAAGAGAGCAGGATACGAATTCCAGCAATCCTTGCCTTAAGGTTGGTCTCAACATGCTTCTGCTCTGCATCCAGGTTGAAAGAATTGACTATAGGTTTAACCGGAAAAGAGGAGGAACTTAAATAATCAACAAAAGTTAATCGTGACAAAGAAAACAAACGCAAGAAGTAATAGATTTTGGCAGAATTCCAATTGAACCAAGAACTCACCTGACACAAAATAATAATCCCCTGCTTTATACAGGTTCATATAAGGCCTTTGACTCTGTGTGCGGTTACTTTAAATACACTCTAATACCCCTTAGTGGTGACCAATCAATGGGTCCGGACACTTTTTCTTTCTTAGAACTAACAAGGGTAGAATGCAATTGTTGTTCCAAAAACTTCCTAAAAAAGTGAATGGAACAATATTTATGGAATATTCCAAAACGAACGAATAGGGGACTATTATTTGGAACAAATTCAGTATTGTGATGAATCAATTAACTTCCAATAGCAGATTCAGTTACAACCCCAGGAACCAGTTATCACCAGAGACAGGTTTTACTGAAGCAGTTATATATATTGTTATGAAACGCACTTTCGAACTTATGCCTATTCTTCTATTTGGCTCTCTTGCTTTGTTCCATTGCTTCCTGCTTTCCTTTTTTTTATTTTTTATTTTTTTGTGCGTTCCTCCATATTACAGATATTCGTTGTAACAAACCTTTTTTTGGCTGTCATGCCTCTAAGAGGCTACATGAGTACAGAGTATAATTCCTGTTCAACCCTTTCAAACTTTTTTAAAAAATGAAAAACAAGGAACAAAATCGAGACAACCCAAATTGTTGGAAATTTTGTACATCTATTTAGAACGCATCTGTGGTGTTTAAGCAGAGATAAAGGCTAGAAAAGGAGCTGCTATTCAATCTCTTGAATCTTGACCATACGATTTCCCCGGTATCAGAAGCATAACAACGTAAAACAACAGACTACAACTATGGGATAATATCTGCCTTTCGTTAAAAGATCTCAGGGAGCTGGAGATTTAAAATCAAAATTTACAACTATCTAAAGCATACCAGAGGGAATATGTAGAGTTCCCGAAGCCAGATTGGATGCAGCGGTTATAGCACTGAACACAGAACATGTCCAATTCAACACCCCACTGCTTCCTAATGCAGATTGAGAATTTCTCAACTCATCGAAGCATTCAAAAAAATGATCTACACTGCAATCAAATCATTGGCATAACATACAAGATCCATTAGAAAAATATAGAAGCCATATGGATGAATGCCTTTTAAAATGGAAAAGGTACAGACATGCAAACTTCCAAGCAAATGTGACGTTGAACTATCCATTTGCAGTTCAAGAGAGAAGTAAGTACAACAGAGTGGTTCCACATTTACAAGGGGTTTCATTATAAGATATATAAACTTTTAAGTAAACTATCAGTGGCATATTATCCGTACATTCCATTGGCAATACCATTTCAAACAAACGGAGTGCTACAGCAGTTTCCAGAACCTAGGAAGCAACGATAACTCCCTGGGCTAGAGTGCTATGTTTCAACACGCTAGGATATGCTACAATTGTGTCCAGTTTATTTATTCGTTTATTTGTTTGTTTATTTAAACATCCAACACTATGGGAACACACAAGTGATTGGACAATTGAGGGGGGGAATTTTTAGATTCTTGGGGTCAAAATATGAATTTTTGAAGTTTCTCAACTCAAATTAAGCCTTAGTTTCTGTTAAAACAAAAACACAAATGAAAAACTGCAACGGGGTGTTTGGGAAGATGATTTTTGGTTAAAATTTGTAGTGATAAAAGTAAAAGTAACAGAGAGAGAGAGAGAGAGAATGTGGGACCAATGAGAGAAAAAAACAGAAAACAGAAACAGAAAGAAAACTCCTCTTCCCAAACTCGCCCCCAAGTGTTTTGGATGTTCGTGAACTTTTTGTAAAAGAAAAAAAAATGTAAGTGAGTAATCTTTTATTAAACTAGTGATGTTAAATGTCGTGGGGGTTAAGTGTTCTAATCATTAGCCAATATTATCAATTTGTGTCATGATAGTAAGACATATTATGCAAAACAGGAGCAACATATATCTATATATATGACTTGTCCTGCAGCGTTCCACATCGTTGTCGTCTAGAAACTCTTGTGGAGAATTTCATGCCGTGGTGTCCTATGTGCCGGTGTCAAGGAGTTAGTGTCAGCGGTTCAGAACAGAGTCACAGACCCACCAAATGATATTGAATTGAAACTAAACTGGTAATACAGTTCACGAGGAAGCAATGCATTGTTTTGACCACAAGATGTTAAGACATTAACAAATCTTGAAAGAACAGAGAGAACTCAATGGCTATGTACTAATGAAATTTAGTTAGCACAGGGAAAAAATAAGAGAGAGTACCAACCTGGCCCCAAAATCTGGTTCTTCAATTCTGTCTTTCGGGTTTCTGGAAATAGGAGATGTCACCCAATCGGATATTAGATGTGAACCCCGTAGCAAAGCATCTATTGCAGTTTCCTTTCCCAACAAAGAATAGGAGTCTGCTGAAACACGTTCGTGATTTTGAGGCATCTTATCAGCAGCAAACTCGCGAGAACCTAAAGTTGAGCTGCTTTGAGATGCTGCGCTGTGATAAATAGACCCCATTGTGTTGATAGGCACTGTACCATGGCTATTTTTGTCCATTCCCTTAACCATGTCCAATAAATATAAGAAGGATTTAATGGAGCTAGGTTGGAATCGTAATTCTAGAGGATCGATGTTAACATCTGCATCCACTTTGCGGATATCTAAGGAACCATTCTTCCAGGGAATACTTAAGTTTATGGTACCTGAAAATCCCCCTCTTTTTCCAATTATAATCGGAGTTGTGGCATTTGAAGGGCAACACCCTAAGAACCATCCACCCAAAGTTGTACTAGAGGCACAAGAATATGGCGATTGGCAGTCATCATTGTCTATCTGAAGAAATTCAAGTATCGCTCCATGAAACTTTACAAAGTTTGTCAACCGACTTAAGCCAAGAAACTTATCAACTGTGGCCTGCGAATTTGAATTTATGTCTTCTGAAATATCAGTTCCACACTCTATTTCACTAAACCGCAAGACCAAAGTTCTACAATGCGCTTTGGTTTTATCTCCTCCTAAAGAAGGATCGAATGCAATAATCAGTTTCTTTATTTTTACATGAAAGCTTGTAAGTAGCCATTTAACCATCTTAGCGATGGTTTTAACTCCTTCGTGAACATCAACCAGAGCAGTTGCCTCAGTACTATCAACCATTTCATGCTGTACGTTTCCCAGGTCTGGACTGGAGCTGTTATTACCATCTTGACCGGAAGTGGAGGTTTCCAATCCAACTTGAGAAATTTTTGCCCCACGAGGAGCAAGCACAAGCTCAAGTTCGTTCACCTCAATCTGGCATCCTCCTCTACCTTTCCAAGGTAACTTGACTTCTAAAGAGCCAATGGATCCTTCTTTCACGGACAATATTGCTGCTCCACCAAACTGAAAAACAACATTCAATTGGGAAAAAGGTTGAGTAATAAAGGCATAGACCTAAATAGTTTTTTGACTCCCACTCCCGCAGCGACAGCTGAATTAGATGAGATAAAATTATTCTAATGTAAATAAATTTCATTTTGCAAGCACATGGTGGATAACTAGCACACATAAATATTACATTAAAGCAGATGAAATTCAAGGAAAGTCAGGATTGTATGATAAAATAAGCACAGTACCCTTATAGCATGCTCGATGATCGTGAGTTTCGAATAGTTTCTTCTACTACACGTAAAACCTTATTCACCCGTGTATATAGAAATGGAAAGATATTAGGACTGCAACACAGTAGACTCAAAATATCCTAATAATGAAACAAAAGAGCCCCTAACAGAGCAGTGATGCTAGTTGGAATTCGGTAAGGGTTTCAGAAAATAACATTACCCGAGACAATGAAGGCCAAAGCAACATCAAGAATATCTATAACCCAAATCACTCCCTCCTTTTCACGCAAACAGCCCATTCCAAACGCAAGACATATTCACACCTTGCTTTAAAAATCCACATTTAGAATATTATAATGGAATTATAAAACTACCCTGTCAAATTAAAAAGTAAAATAGTCTGGGTAGTTTTAAGTTCAATGTAATGATGATGAATGTAGAAACTCAGAGAGCTTAAAAGCTTGGTTTTCAAATAAGGACTCTTTAAGTGGAACATCTCTTAATAGAACTAGAACTCTGTAGGTGCAATAGTTGGAACTTGGAAATAGGCACTAAAACAAACTACAAAGTATTCATATGATCGCCAACTTACTGATTTCACATGTGAAAGCTAAAGTTAAAATATGGTGGCCATTGCATGCTCATTTTTTAAACCTCTAAAAGATCCTAAACATGGAAAGTATATTGGAAGGGGTTTAAACCTCCAAGAGTTCAAATTTGGTCCAACTTCATTACATTAAAGATCCTAGTATCCTACTGCAGGTCTGTAACTTAATTCAAAACACGAACGGCTCAACGGAACAATTACGAAACTAACCTTCAAAACAACGATGAAAACTTAAGTCCAAAGCAAAAAAAAAAAAAAGGAGAAAAGATGAGTAAAAAGAGAGGGAACCTTTTGATTGAGATAATCGGCGTTGAGTGCCAAGTCGGAGAGCTGAAAAGTACCGGCCCTAAGCTGGACGTCCAGCTGATCGAGGTCAATATCTCCGAGAATCAGTTGCCCTAATTTCTTCTTCAACACAAACTTGCAAAACTTCTTCACGGCCCACCGCGAGAACAGCGCCTCCGCCGATTTCGCAAAGTTCCACGAGAACATCTTCCTTTAGGAATTCTGTCTTCTCAATTCGGACAATCAATTAGGGTTTTAATGTTTGGCGTTAAAATAATTGAGCAGGCGAGGAAGCTTGCCCGCGATGGAAGCTCGCACCTCCATCCACGCAGGCACCTGCAGAGGAGAGAGAAACAAAAAACAGGAGAATGATTGCTTTCTTAATAAATACGTGAGCCGATTTTCGGAGAGACAAAATTAGAAAAGGAGACGACTTCGGAGTTTGGTATTTACCTTTGTTGTTTCTGATTGTGTCTGGACCCACATCCTCGTCTTTTCCCTCCATATCTGATTTTTACCACGTTATTGCCGTTTAATGTTTAAATTCGTCGTTAACTTCCGTTTAAATAAATCTAATTTTCAACCAATCATATATTTTGAAATAAAAATTTATCTATCCAAAAACTATTTTATTTATGTCTTCTAGTGTGAATTAATAATTTTCAATTTATAACCATGAGTTCGAATGCACTCGATTTGCGAAAATTCTAAACTTTTAAAAATAATTAAAATTTTGAGGTAGCCAATTAAAAATATATGGGTAGTAAAAATGAAACGACGTCAAAAGGAAGTAGAAAGTTTTGTATTACCAAAAATTATACATTTTTCGAGTTGTAAACCTATGTTAGTCAAATATGCTCCATTGGCTTGGTACATAAATATTAAGGTGAAAGGTGAAGATAGGAAATAAATCGTACATGAAAAATATCTTAAAGATTCGTGTTATAATTAAAAGATGTTGTAATTATAAGACATAATGATATATGTCACTTAATAACAAATAAAATAAATATAATATATTATCACTCTAATAATGGATGAGATGAACAAATAAAGTATGAACGGGTTGATAGTTAGTTGATGATACGTAGTTCAATTATTCTTATGAAAAAATTGGGAGTTCAAGCCGACTGATCAGCAGAGCCGTTTCAATTTTCAAACGTTTTTGGAGCATAGGATAAAAATTAAAATTGTGCCTCATATATTAAGTTATCATATGATAAATTAAAAAAAAAAAAAAGATTCTACAACAACAAATAAATATATAGGAATTCATTCAAATGAAAATCATTAATAATCTAAAAACATAATAACTAATCTTGACCGTTAGATTTAGAAAATTAAAAGATGAGATTAAATAGGGTGACAATGGCACTAATTATAATTTTGATTCGAAAAAAGGCATTTTTCGTCATTTATCAATTAAATTTTAATAGATTAGTGTATAATTTGATGGATCAGTGGTAAGTTTTGATGGATCAGTATTTAAATTTGATGAGTCGGTGTTAAAATTGATGGATCAATCTTAAATTTGATGGATCAATGTTGTGTTTCCATGTTAATGTTATTTTTTGATTTTTGATAGATCAGTATCATCATTTGATGAATTTGTGTTATAATTTAATGGATCAAAATTTTTATTTGATGGATCAGTAATAAATTCATAAAAAATAAGGTGATCGTCGGAAAAAATCAACGGATAACAGGGAGAATAACATGATCCCGGTTAAAGCTTACGTTTTGAAATTATACATTGCAAATCTAGTAAATTAAAGTATTAAAACTACCAAATGTTTTGAGTTGACCTCGATCTGACTTCCATTCTACCTTTTTGGTCCTTGCTGAGAGTCTATTTCTATGGTAAAATATAGCATCTTTTAGAAACCTTGGCCGAAGCTTTTGAAGCAAATCTATGGGTATTCAAGGACTCTTTTCATGCATTATGTTAGGTATCAAGGAAAAGCAGCCTCTGAGATTAAAACTTATGTGAGCAAGCAAATGGAAAGCGCCACTCTAACAGATTCTTTGGTTCATTCTCAAGTAAATTTAAGATAAAAAGCGTATGATTTCTAAAAGCTCCTCACGAACATCCCCTCTAAGATCGACGCAATCGAATTATAGGGCTCGAAACTCCTCGTCGGCTGCTCCAACTACTCCCTCGGAATCTACGCTTTTGAATCCTCCTCATCCATCCTCAACCGATCTCCTCCGCCGTCCGACCGCCTTGCTCAAATTATGGAGATCGAATCCCGACTATATATTACCTTATAGGCTCCACGTCATCGGCGAGCCTCCGTCGGCCATGAAGGCAGTCGCAACTCTGTCAACATTGCTGCTTTGGAGCGCTCGAAAGAGGGGATTACTTCGCTCCCGTCAATACTCGCACAGACGATGGAAAGAGAGATAGAGGATATTTACACAAGTAGTGACGAGGGAACCTTGAAAGATGTGGAGTTGCTTAAGCAAATAATCGAGGCTAGGTATACTATATGTCATGCCCCAAACGCGAACCTCTCTCGAAGACCAAGTCAGGCGTGAGGTTGGTACATGACAAGCAATTATGTAATCAAACCCTTCATTAATAAACTATAAAGTTAATACATCATTCTAGAACTTGTCACTTAATACAATCTCGCCCTTCTAGTTCTACTCATTACAACTTAATATCACAAACTTACTACTAGCCGGCCATGCGCTAGGGTATAACCTTGACTTTCTTCACGTGATTCTCATAATACATTATATGCAGCAACTTTCCATTCTTCACCTAATACATATAGTTTGAAAATAGTCAGCCACTAGGCTCAGTTAGGATCTTTTCGAAAACATGTGCTCGTGTGCTCGGGTACAGTTAAACAAGCATGCATGATATCAATTAATCATGTAACGCTAAATATGCAGAGGCACACTCATGAGATAACGTAATCATGCAAGCAGGGTATCATGCACTTCACTTAACAATTAAGCATGTCACGTTTCTTGGCTTATCAATTAGGTAAATACCTCTCATGGTCACAACCACGGGGCAACCTTGTCACGCTGGGAGGTCGTAGCTCGAGTACTACGCCTTACATAGCTTAAGAGCTATCTTCCTTATCAAACCAGGGAGCCCATGGGGATTAAACCCACGTCCAATCCTACGACCCTTCTGCCAAGGCTTCTCCTTACCATGCACAGTTGGGACTAGGACACAAGCGAGTCGAGTCCGACCAGCCGTTCAGATGGATACAACCCTCCTTGCCCAGATCGGTCAACACGAGGATGCCGTAGCATCCGCAACAAGCAATGAAGGGGTTTCAACCCAACAAGATATCATGAGCGAACATGCAATGGGTTACCAACTCAACAAGATGTAATTGATAAGCATGCGACATGTATATATAAGGCTTTTCAACCCAACAAGATATAATCAGTGAGCGTGCGTCATGTAATAGTGTTTTCAAGATATAGTTAACTAGCATGTAATATAAATTAGGGTTTCCAACCCAACATGATATAATCGATTAACATGCGACATGAATTAGGGTTTCAACCCAACATAACCTTAAAGATATTACATCGGCCCAATGGCCTATGAATTTCATGAGTAGCATATGAATAGCCATGATCCTCAAGAGTAAGTGGGGTAAAGTTCTTTTAAACCTTCGTTTTCAATGTTCATGTTTATCTTTTCACTTTCTTTATTCCACGTATCAAAGTATGGAAATTTCGGTGTCATTACTCTTCTACATTTGTCTCATGTGCATCTAACTCCCATCACATTTTGTTGAGAATAATTGTTGAATTTACATTTATTGTATGAGTTAAACCCTCCTTTAAAATTTTTACTCAACATAGACTTTATTCCATCCTAGGATTAGTTTCTAATCCTCTATTAGCCATTTAATCATATTATAACATTTAATGAGGCTTAAATAATTGATTTTTAATTAAGGTACAAGTCAAATCAATATCGGGTACAATTTGTTAAAGCAGCATAGCAGTCGTGGCGCTGCAGCGCTGTAACGCCCGGAAGTGCCGTGTGACGTAAGCCTAGGGTGTGCGTGAGTATGCATGCATTTTATTTGAAGTATATAG
>JAOTQG010085612.1:0-13858 GCA_025631175.1 Iris virginica
TGAGGCGCTGGTCCAAATTTCGGCCAGATCTAACACCTTTTTTCCAGATCGACTCACCATCTAAGCTTGTTTACCCAATATGATGGCACATATGTAATTGTCTCCTCAAGGCGATCGTCTCTGAAGGTTCTACATCGCTGGAAGACTCACCAGAAGGATCACTGGAAAATTTCCTGCCCCAAAAACCTGTCGGACCTGAACAGATCTGGCTGCCTGAACTTGTATATTTTAAAAAGATGTCATTGTTGATTTCAAACGGGGCGGTTGAAGGGTGTGGAAGAATGAGGGGGGTAGGCTGCGGGTTAGGGTGTGGGTCATCACAGTTATTCATCTTTGCAAGGGCATGACAGTTATTTAACGGGAAAGCAGGGGCAAAATGGGAAACATGAATAGTAAAAAACTAAAAACAAAACCAAACTAAAAACCAAACTAACACCAAACTGTGCCAAAAACCTGCTATGTTTTATGTTTAGTGATTCTTTTACTTTGTTATCACGAAATGTGACTTCTTTGATTCATTTATGCAGGGAAAATAAAAATTTAACGGGGACAGCAAGATATGCAAGCATGAATACTCACCTTGGAATTGGTATGGTCATGGCTCACTTCAATTGTTCTCACCTTCTAGACACTCAGACATGTTATACATCATGACATTGGGCTTGAGTTGGTTTGGTTCTCACATATTGTTACTTCCTTACTCTGTAGAACAAAGTAGAAGAGATGATTTGGAATCACTTGGATATGTTCTCATGTACTTCCTAAGAGGAAGGTAGACATTATACCATCATATACTTTCAATTGTTCTCTTGATGAATGTGTCAGTTAGTTACGTGTGGTGATCGGTGCGTTTCTACAATGTAGTCTCCCTTGGCAGGGACTGAAAGCAGGAACCAAAAAACAAAAGTATGAAAAGATAAGTGAAAAGAAGGTTCAAACTTCTATTGAGGTAATCCTTAGTCTTCTAGGTCTTTGCAATTGGAAAATATCCTACATGTCAAATTGATTGGAAGACCGCCTCCTGCTTCTTTCTTAGGCTTTATGTCGGGGATATCCTACGGAGTTTGCTTCATACTTCCACTATTGTCGTTCCCTAAGGTTTGATGATAAACCGGATTATGCTTATCTGAAGAGAATCTTCCGTGATCTTTTTATTCGTGAAGGTTTTGTCTTCTTTTCCTACTTAATAGATCTTGAGGTTTGTGAATTAAGTATAAACAATGCCTATGTTTTACCCAAATGATCAACCTTTTGTCTTTTTGCTTCAGGCTTTCAGTTTGATTACGTGTTTGACTGGACCATATTGAAATATCAGCAATCGCAGCTTGCTAATCCCCCATCGCGTGCTCTTGTAAGTGGGATTTTGTGACTAGGCTTTCACTCTTTTGGCTCAGTATACTTGAATAACATACATTTCTTTAAGCAGGGGGCCAGTGCTGGAACAAGTTCTGGAATGCCTGCAGTGGTTCCGAACCTTAATAGGCAGTCAGGTGAGTCACATTTCTTTATGAACCTAACTTGTTCATTGTTGCAGCAATAATTTTTAAGTGTACAGTATAGTTTTGCGTGTGATTTGTATGCATCTTGTACAAATTAGTGATTGTACTCGGAATGCTTACACATTTCTTTTGAGAGACAATTCTTTGAATTTTTGCTTTGCTTTAATAGGTTGTGAGACTGATATGCTGTCATTTTGCAGGTGGTGAAGAAGGTAGGCCTACTGGTTGGTCTTCTGCTAACCCTTCTCGTAGCAGAAATGCTGGAATGCCTTTCAACTCTGGAAACTTGTCTAAGCAAAAAAATCCAGTGGCAAATGATTCCTCCTTGAGTAAAGAAGTAAGTCCGGTAAAAATTTCTAGAATTTGTATGAATGAGTTCTGGAATTAATTAAAGCTTTGGCCAAAAGGATGTCCTTGATTAGTTGCAACCTTTCTATGGTGAGGATAATGGACAATCTTACCTTTTGAGCATTTGGCTTTTATTGGACACTGCCTGTCTGTATTCAACCCTCTTCCCGAGCTGAGAGAACTCTCTCCACTTCGTGCTTTATGTGGACTGCGCAAGAGTGTAATGACATCTCACTAACTGTTGATGTTAGTGTTTTTTGTCTTTTTACTTTCCGCTGGAGGGGTGAAGCTTAATAGGATCTTGCTATAGAAGTACTACTAAGCCACAGCATGTGAGCTTGACCTGGTTCTGTGGAGATGTTATGTAATTACACAACCTTGGGAAGAAATTTTGAGTCACTCTCTCCAGGTTTTAGCTTAATTGACTGAAGTAGACTTGCATCCCATGTGGGACTTTGTGAAACTGCTTAAGCCAGGCAGAATTGGAACTGAAATAATCTAGTGTTTCTAACCCAACCAATCACGGTTTGCGGGTTAATATTGTATTGACAATAGAGTAAGGTTGTTTGTCTTTATTCTCTGCCGTTATTAATTTATTGTACATTGGTATGTGCAGTTACCAAGTACCAACTTTTTGCGGTCAAGTGGATCTTCAAGACGACCTGCTGTCTCTAGTAGCCGTGACCCAGTAATAATTGGGAGTGAATTTGACCCAGCACGTACAAGAACCACAGATGCAAGTCCACTCAGGAAAACTTCTAGTGCTGCCCAAAGAAGTTCACCAGTTGTATCATCAGATCAGAAGCGCACTTCGTCCAGTAGAAACCACACCTCTTCTAACATAAAGAACTTTGAATCGACTCTCAAAGGTATTGAAGGCCTTCATTTTGACAGTGATGAGAGGGTGCATTACTAGCTCAACCATTGCTCTCCTCATTTCCTTTTTCTCCTGTAAATTTTCAACTGGCATACTGTCTCTCTCTCTCTCTCTCTCTCTCTCTCTCTCTCTCTCTCTCTCTCTCTCTCTCTCAAGCACCTGTTGTTTCTGCGTATTTCCTTTTTGAGGAAAGCAGCTCAACTTAAGTTTATTCAAGTTAGAGTTGTATCACTTCAAAGTCATGCGATAAGGAAGAGATTGTGTGGAGATGCGTGTCTCCCAACTGAGAAGAGTTAGGATGTGCCGATACACTGTTACATGGTTCTGTTTCAGTTGTGCTGCTTTTTTCCTTTCTCCACCTCTCCATTCCATCCATCTATCCATCCCCTTGCTCATTTTCTCCCTTTTAGTCAATGGTTTGGTCGACACTCTTAAGATATATGTGGTTGGCTATAGCCTTGTAATATGTCAAACCAACCCATGGTATGATATTATTGGCTCGTTATGAAGATTTGAGTTTGTGATTTCCTTTTGAGATGATGATGGGCACCACACCATAAGCCAAACTTTGTTGGTGCTCAGCTCCTATATGTATTTTTTACTTGCTTCAACTTGAATCATAAATTGGGATTTCATTTTAGTAGGAGCAACAAACAATTTTCCTGTTTCGTGTAATGAATGACGGAAGAATAGATTTTAAACAATTTTCCTAATTTCGTGTAACGAGTAAAAGTATCCTCCACCTTCACCTCGACTACTATTTTACCTGCTCAATCCGTTTGTTTTAAAATCAGTGTTAATTTTTTGTAAACTTGATTAATTTTCCAATGAATATTTAATTAGTTGTACTTTCAAATTTTAGCTTCAGTATGTGTTGTTGTGATTACTCTCTTAATATTTTATTTTTTTTTCTTATTTGTTTCTTTTAAAATAATATTTTCATTTCTAAAAATAACATCATTTTAAATGTAATTTAGGAATAGTACAAGTATGCATAGCTCTTTTCTCGATATATATATGCTAGGTACTTCCTTCGGTTTACAGTAGACGAGATCTTTTAGATTTGTGCACACGTATTAAGAAGTAATCTATTTTTATTAATAGTATAAAAGTTAAATATAATTTATGATCAATATAGTTGGGAGAATGAAAGAATAATTTAGAAAAATAAGGATAAAAATATCTAAAAATACTAAAATGATAAATATTTTCACCCATTTTTTTCTTTACTAAAAGGTTATCTGTTGTAAATCGGAGAGAGTACAATGGGATTATTTCTTTAAGAAAGAGTGATTACCATAGTTTAGTGCATTTTGACGAAAAAATTCAATAATAATCTATATTATTTGGATTCGACTACAAGGATCTGACAAGAGTGCAAATTCGGATGTCGAATCCTCCAAAATTATAAAATTTGCACCAAACTTAATGTAAAACTGTCACACTTATCATGTCAAGACGAATATTTTGACAAAAGTGAAGAATCAAAGTAACATACATAATAATTTATTTGCCCAAATTGGAGGGACGATAAGTGCGTTGAATCTTAAAAATCCTAACGAATTTTGATTCTTCAAGAAACGCGAATAAAGAGAAATCTTCAGACTTTTCATTACCTTAAAACGAAATGATCCTCATGTCGGCAAAATGATTAAAAGGCAGATGGCCGTAGATGGTGGATCTAGCTTCCCTTCCCCGGCCCCCATATATTTCACTAACCACCCCCCAAGTTTTGTTACTTCAATACAATGACCCACAAACTTTTTTTTCAAATCACAGCTTCTATATTTCCGGTTTCTCTCACTCGTATTTTTCAATTCTTTAACGAAACCTCAAATCTTCAAGAACACTAAAGCTATTTATGTTTAAAATGTGGTTTCACTGGTAAAAACTCAACTCCATTTTCATCAAGTAGTTTTAGACATTAGCTATTATAGCAATCTAATCCAATAACCATGTTGTAATGAAGAAAAACATTAGGAATGAGATCATAATTCCCAGCGTTGGAGATGTGGAATTTAATAAAACTCAAGTGTTCCCAAGTTGGGTGAGAATCTCATTCAGATTTTTAGTTACAAAAACAGTACTATCACCACCACCACCACCACCACCACAAACTAAATAAACCTACTTTCTAGTATTGGTCGAGAACTCAGTGAAGGGTCAAACTGGCATCCTAATTGTCATGTCAAATATATAGATTAGAGGACCACAAGTACATCATTAGATTATTATGGTATTAAAACATTATCTAATTGAATATCAAAATTGTAGGCCACAAACATGATTATAATTCATCTCAAACATATCACATACAAATTAACTTTCTATAGAAATTTTTAAAAAAAAAAATTATGAAAAAAGAAAAAGAGGAGGGAAGGAGGAGGAAAGAATTGGAGAGGAGGACAAAGAGAAATGATATGATAATAATTTTCACCTCCAGCCATGGGCAACAAGGGAGCAAGTGTCCTTGATCCACCTAAAGCTTTTCTTGAAAGAACCCTTCACCTTACCCTCCACAGTATAAACCTTGTAGGCAGCAACCCTCTTCTTCCTCTGCAACTCTGGATCATTAAAACTCCAACTCTTTGAAGTAGTTGACCCACCACTAGTAGTATTGTTGTTCTTCTTCTGATCTTTCTTATTCATCTTCACAATCTTCCCCATGATGTTGCTTGGGTGGACGGATGATGCATGAGATGTGCTGTAACTCCTCAGATCATGCATATTGGTGGGTCCTCCTCCATTGTAGCTCTCAATCTGCATCATCCCACCATCCCTGCATGACTTGGATCTATAACCGCCCTCCATCACAACACACACACACACACACACACACAGATAGAAAGAAAGAAAGAAAGAATTAAGGAGAGTTTGGGTATTGGGATTGAGATTACTTGTTCAAAGGTTTGATAAATAATATAATGGTTTAATAATAAGGGATTGATTACATGAACTGGGAAGAGCTAAAAAGGAGGCAAGTATTTGATTTTTTATTTAGGAGCAGTATTTTTGGAATGAATGGGACTGCTCTTTTCAATATTGCTGGGAGAAGGGGAGGGGAGAGGGTTTTACTTTTTCAATAAAAGCTAACTAACTAAAACATGGAGTAGAGTACCATATATAAATAACTCAAGTTGGATTTTGTTTGTTTGAATGGGGGTACACATTTCATGGGTTATTCGGCACGTTGGATGCCCCCACAATAGTTGACCGCCGTTAATTAACCCCATCTCTCTCTCTCTCTCTCTCCATCATATACCCTTTTACTAATTCGAAAGACAATTTCTTAATTACTCTTTTCTTCACTAAATAAGGAAGTGTCCTGTTTCAATTTTGAATAATAAAATTCAACCATATATATTATCAAAATTATTATTTCCTTGCACTGATTATGATTTAAAATTTGAAAAAAAATTTATTGTTTCAAATATAAGTGTCGTGGTAAGATGTTTCCTCAGATATCAATAGATCATGAATTCGTGTCATTTCGAAATAAACGGTCCTTAAAAGGGAAAGGGGAAAAAAAGTGTCGTGGGCTGGCTTGCTTATTTGATAATAATTGCCGAACAGATGTTCCTTCCAAAAACAAAAACAGATCGCTATTTGGTTTTTTTTGGGTGTTCTTATGCTGCCAAAGTGTGTGTGCAAGTGGAGGAGTGAGGGCGGACGTTCACGTCAATTCCAGCTTAGCTGAGGGGTTTATTAACAAAATATATACATACATATATAATTATACGGATCCTCCGTCCAAAATAGTGTCTCATTCTCTGTCTCACTTTTTTACGTGTCATTTTTAAAAAACATTGAGATGTAACATCATTCTATATGCAGGCACTATTTTACAGTAAAAAAGAAAAGTGGGAGGGAGGGAGGGAGGGAGGGTGATCCAAGCACAGCAAAAATGAGGCTTTACAGCCGAAGAATGATTGATTCATCATTTCATGTGTATCTGCCCCTAGTTGGAGATTCCATAGAAAACAACACATATTATACTGGCTTGGAGATCCAACCATGCAAGTAAACATGAACAAAATAATAGTGGTTCTAAAACAAAATTTGTTTAATAAATATTCTTCCCCCACAAAAAAAAAATAATAATAATGCAGAAGTCCAGTAGGTACACTACTATCACTAATACAAATAAATAATAATCATCCCATTACTTTGAAAACCTAAAAATCCAAACAACCCCAATCCAGACAACCTTTGAGGTGATCGAATAAGAGGAGAAGAAAAACATAAGGTAGGGGAAGGCCGTACAGTACAAAATCCTACCCGGAACAAAATTTGCAATTTGTATAGTGCCCAGCCAGACTGAAATAGGTAACCTGCTGACACTCATCCACCCTACTGAAAAGTTGCAAGAATCATGTGAATTAGATAGATATATAATATATAGATATGTGATTTGCTACTGTTAAATGTGAACCTAAGAACAAACTCCTTACCTCAGTTACCCCATTCACAACTTTGTTTAGAGCAGATCAGCAACATTAGATGGCAGTTCTTCAACCACCACGTTGTAGAACTTCTGAATGTCAAAGAGCATTCTCTCATCATCCTTGGTGACAAAATTTATGGCAACACCTTTTCTTCCAAACCTTCCACTTCGTCCAATACGATGGAGGTAATTTTCCGGCTGTGTCGGCAAATCGTAGTTTATGACGAGGGAAACTTGCTGAACATCAATACCACGAGCCAAGAGATCGGTAGTGATCAAAACACGTGAAGAGCCGGATCGGAATTCTCGCATAATTATATCACGAGTGTTCTGATCCATGTCTCCATGAGTGGCTGACACTGTGTGGTCGCGACCTCTCATTTTATCGGTAAGCCAGTCAACCTTGCGTCTTGTGTTAACAAAGATGACGCTTTGAGTAATTGCCAAGGTCTCGTACAGATCACATAGTGTTTCAAGCTTCCACTCTTCCTTTTCCACGTTCACATAAAACTGCTTAATACCTTCGAGAGTAAGCTCATCACGTTTTACCAGAATCCTCACAGGCTTGTTCATGAACTTCCTCGTGATTTCAAGGGCTTCTGGAGGCATTGTTGCAGAAAACACTCCAACTTGAACCTTTGCCGGGAGCAGCTGGAAAATGTCATAGATCTGCAAGAACATAGGTAGGATATATTTTTACAAAACTCAAAAAACTTGCAACTTATAACCAAACCAAGCAACAACTTTCAATTAAACACTATCACTCTTCCAACCACAGGAATTTCTGACAAAATCTGTAAGACTGCCAAACAAGATTCTGAAGGCTTGTAATAACAGGATTTACGCTTAGCAGCCATAAGTTGGCAGTGATTAAGCACATGACATCCTATTATCAATGTTCTGATGCGACATTAAATGGAAATTATTTTTTTGATGAGTAAAGACCAATGGAATTAATAGAAAGAATAGTACCTGATCTTTGAAACCTCGAGAAAGCATTTCATCAGCCTCATCCAGTACAAACATCTTAATGTAGTCAGGGCGAAGTGACTGCCTACGCAACATGTCAAACACACGACCTGGAGTGCCAACGACAACATGGACACCACTTGAAAGAATGCGTTGATCCTCACGAACACTGGTACCCCCAACACAAGCATGCACCTTCACACCAAGATAGTCACCAAGTGCGCGCATAACCTTCTCGATCTGTTGTGCAAGCTCTCTAGTTGGTGCCAAAACCAAGGCCTGGCACTGAACTTCGTTATAATCCAACTGCTGCAAGATTCCTGAGCAAAAAGTAGCTGTTTTCCCAGTTCCAGACTGAGCCTGCTGAATCACATCAAGACCCTTGCAAAATGGGACAATTCCCCTTTGTTGGATTGCAGAGGGCTTTTCAAAACCTTCAAAAACATAAAACAACAAAAAAACATTGAAATACTTGGAGCAAGTAAAGAATACATAAATTTTTTATCTCTATACATGTCGCAAATAGATAAATTATGGCATAACAAGTGTTCAAGATCCTTAATTACTTAAGGAAGAAATCATTTAATTGATTACATCTCAACTAATAACATATCCTTTGTATGACCCACACTCGGAACATAAATGAGAGTGGTACAACATCCAAACAAAATTAACTAAAAATAAAGCTTGACACCATTATACAAAAGACCCATAATTCATGCTTCAATCATGCATGATCAATAACCAAACATATTATACAAAACATCAATCCCTAGCACCCCAAGATAAAAGGTTGATGCTACAAAACATAAAGAGAGGACAAGAGCAAACATACCATAAGCATATATACCCCTAAGGAGGTTCTCTAGCAAACCCATGGCATCAAAACTGTCATGCACTTCATCAGATGTTGTGAAGTGCACTTCTCCATCGGCTGCAAGTCTACAAGAAAAAAATCACGAAGACAGCATAAATGCTAGCATCCATCATGGAAAAAGACAAATCAGCACATATCTTGGATAAGGAACTTACATATCATTCATTTTGGAATCATACTGTTTACCATCAAATTGAGTTCCTTCTGCTGCCAAACCTGCCATGACTGAAACCAGAGACACAGAGGTCATTAGCCAGATTAAGAATGGCGCATGCAGGTGCAAATGTAGCCGGTGGGGAGGGGTGGAGGGAGAAGCAAAATGGAACACAATCAATAAATTGTGGACATTCTTGAAAAATAAAGCCGATGAGGCATCTTCCAAAATCCACTGTGGCCATAAAACATTATACATGAAATTAACTATTTGGCATCATCCAATACTCCAGATTTAACCACACAACAAAATCAATCGACTTCCTAGCAAGACCTACAATTAACAAAAGCCATGTACTCAAACACCTAATGATAATAGCTCTCAAAAGACATGGCCCCATAAAAATTAACAAGATTGGACGGATATTTTAGTTTATTATACTGATTAAAAGCATCCCAATACCAGTTATCACACTATACACCAGTCTAAACAACTTCACCAAGCGTACAGGCAACATACATATTATAAATGAAAGAACAAAATAACAAGAAACATCCAAAAAGCCGCGTAGAGCTAGACCAGCACAACCAGGTTCCATAGGGCTTACCTTCTACTGATAGAATTTCACAGAAAAGCCAAATTTGCAAACCATCCAAAGAGGAGTACAAACATTAAATTTCTGTTCACTTTTTGGGAAGTTATATCAGAGGCGGGTGGATCTGATAGAGAGGTACAAAAAAAACATTGTGCAACAGAAACCCATTTACTTCACTCCCCCAAAACAAGACAGCTCATTAAACATTGATTTGAGGAACACAAGAACAAAAATTAGTATAGAATACCAGGCAACTTTTTTTATTAAAAAAAAATCATAAAATCCCAAAGGCTGTTGAGCCGAAACCAATAATACCAGGCAACTTTTTTTATTAAAAAATTCATAAAATCCCAAAGGCTGTTGAGCCAAAACCAAGATTACTTAATTTCGAGGAGGAAAATGTCGCAAAAAAGCCAAACTTGCAATCCATACAACGAGGAGTACAAGCATTAAATTTTTGTCTCAGTTTATGGGGAGATATGCTAAGAGGCAGGGGGATCTGATATACACAGGAAAAAATCAATCAAGCAACAGAACCCCCTTTCAACCCTCCTCCCCGGATGATACACCATGGCAGAGCATGAAAACCATAAAAGCTACAGCAGTCAAAACATTCTTCATATAGCTAATGAAGACAAAATAAAGTAAGAAACAACACTAGAAAATAATGAACAGCATTCAAGAAACAACCAAAAAATGGAGGGTGTGGGGCTGCAAACAGGAGCATGTTTCCTCCGTGTGAAAACTACGGATTTGGTTACAAGACTGTGAAAAGAGGACCACCACCAGCATAAACTAAAATCTAGGTCTATAACTTTAAAAATGAAAGGGAAACCTTTCGGCCCCCAAAATATAATACTCAGTACTGTACTTAAATAATTGTAAAGGATAAGGTACTAGCAGCCTCATCCTCATCCAAACCCATTAATACCTAAACCCAAAAGGGTGGTAGCAGGAAAAAACGTCTTCGCACAGCAAATAAAACTTACACTAACAAAACACCAAGAGCACTCTAGTCAAATTACACATGAACTAAATTCTCAATATTGAACATCAATCATAAATCCAATACAGAAACTTTGTAAAGAAAAAAAAATAGTAAACCAATTAACCACTTCATACAGCAAAATTTAGCTGATTTCAGAACCACATGATGTTCAAACGAAAAAAAAAAACAAATTTTAGACCAGGTTAGCAGCTCTAATGATTGAACACAACCAAACAATGAACAGGTAACAGCTTTAACTGATTCCAAACTTGCTTCTTGAATCAAACACATAACATATACATGAAACGAGGTTCAGATAGATCTACAAGAAAGAAAATTTGCAGGAAAAAAAAAAGAAGAAAAAATCAGCATTGAAATACAAGTAAAACAGTAAAAATGGGTAAGAGAGATAAAGAGACAAACTTGCGATTGAGGAAGAAAAGTCGGAAGATTGAATCGGAGATAGGTGAAGACTGCTAGGGTTTTCCCAACTCCTCGGATCTGCGCCGTGGAGTTGAAGAAGGAATGGAAAATTTTGAAGAGAGTATTTGAGGGGGGGCAAAAAGGTTTAGGGAAAGCTCTGTGTTTTCCTTTTTATTTTGCTCCTTTTCCCGTTTTGCCCCCACTGCTCTTCCTTTTTTACTCTACTGTCTATTTTTTTTTTTTATTCTTCTTATTTATTAAAAGAGTAATATTTAACCTACCGTGTGCTTTTTATAATGTTTTTTTAACTGTATATGGGTACCTTTTTTACACAAATATAATATTATAATAATAACAATAACAATAACGTGACAACAAGTATAAGATTGGACTTTGAGATGATGATAAAAGAATATTAAATTATAGATTAAACGGCATTCATAAATCAATAAAAAGTTAAAAAAATAATATTTGAAGATAATGAACCCGTATAATTAATCTTTTTTCGGTGTCAACCAAGTAACCAACTTATTCATTAATACTCATACATAATAATTATAACAAATAAGTAATTACACAAAAATCTTCTTAATTATCAATATAGGTAGTCATTCAAATGAAAATTTAAATATCGTAGGAATCATATGAATCAATTTCGATCGTTGAATTAGAACAAAAAATTGTAAGCTGTAGTTGTAAGATGAATCAAAATTTTAAGTTTTTTGAGATAAATTCACAATACAACAACAATTTTTAGTATTATATCATGTAAAATACTCAAAATTCTACGATATTTAGGTTTCTATTGAACAATACATACTTGTAACTGTCCTCATATTTTCTTAATACAATTCATAGACCATAATATAGTTTCACAATTATCGACAATTATATAATCCCTAAAAATTTCAAAAATTGTAAATAATCGAAATTAAACGACCATAAATCAAAGTTCTAGGACAACATTATCAATTCGTATGACAAAATTAACAAAAAAACATCATAATATGAGACGAATAAATGATACTAATTAAAGGGAATATTTTCCATACCTTATAAAATCTCAGAAATCTTTGTCTTTAAGTTTTAATATGAATTGTGCCAAAATCATGGAGAATAAAGGGGGGCTTATATAGGCCTTTGCCACCGCCAAGGTTTGTACTACGAATCAAATTCTCCTACTAGGAAAATGAAAAGAAAATTTAAATATTAAAAATTAAATACTAAGAAGTCGGTTTAGGATCCGCACCGACTTGCTAAGAAGCGTACGTACGATGATGTACGCCTAGGTCTTTTATGGCGGGTTTCGAGGTGTTTCCGTATTAGCCCCTGAACTTCGAAAGCGCGCCCTCTTGCTCCTTCTTCTCTCGATTAGTTTCACTTAAAGCCCTAAAGTCTTGCAGCTAGGGATGGCAACGGGGCGGGTTAGGGGCAGATATCTCCAAAATCGAATTCGACCTGACTTTCTCACTCCCCGCCTGCCCCGCAATTACAAAGATCTGGACCCATTCCAACCCGCCCCTTCCACATTCATAAAATTTTAATTTTTTTATTATTTAAATTTAAAATTATTTTTTAAATTTTTTGATATAATTGTCAATATTCCTACTTGCAACTAAATAAACTTGTTTCTTCTCCAGGTCGTTTTATGTTCACTTGGATTGACTTCAATTGAATTTGATTGAAATTTACGGTTCTGAAAATATCCTTGAAAAGTTGGAATATTTGTTGTTCATCATCACCACTTGATCTTCAAGCCAATCATGAACTTTATTATTCTAATTTTAATAGAAAAATATCGCTATCACAAAAGAATACCTGAAGGGGCCGGGGGAGTCATCGTAAGTTGACAAAATGTAATCGAGCTTAGAAAACAGAAATTTTTAAGTCTGAATCTTTAGAAGAGTTGGAGTAAATTTAGTTTGAAGAATTGAATTCATATTTGCTTATCTCCATCGTATTGACAATGCACTTTCATACATGTCATTCTTAGCTAATTTGGAATTATAGCATGAATCTGAAATGTGTTATTAACGCATCATTAATATTTATACGCATCATTAGATAAGTCATATTGCAACAGCACAAAATTATCTACAAAAATAGACGTTAGTAACAAGATGAAAAGTAGAAGTTCCCTTTGACAATTTATTCATAATCATGATTAACGTATTATGTAGTTGAAGTGTATATTCGAGAGAGGACTTTTCATCCACCTAATAGAGTTAAGGCTTAGATCACTTAGTCGATATGAAGTGATATAATGATATATATCATTAATATGAAATATCACTTTCCATTTATATATCCTTACATCTATACACTCTTGCAAATTAATTCAAATATTTTACATCACATTCTCTCTCCTATCTCATCACATTCAAACCCTTCACACCACATTCTCTCTTCTCACATCACTTTCAAATCTTTCACATCATGGGGGCAATTTAGTCTTTTACTTCATAAATTCATATCTTTCATATCATCTCATATTATACCATCTACAGTAGAAAATCATCAAATATCACTACATATCGACTAAGTGATCCGAGCCTAACTCATTATTAATCAAAACTTAGAACATCCGTAACCTTGAAAATTATATAGGTTTGATGGGCCCAGGCCCAAGCGCTAGGCCCAATGCCTAGCCCAATATCAATCAAAGGTAAGGCCCAACGGGCCTG
>JAOTQG010085723.1:0-13856 GCA_025631175.1 Iris virginica
ATAATACATTTACACTTAAACCATTCATGTCTAGAATAGATTTATAATAATTAATTTCACTTATACAGCTACACTTATTATGATTATCTTCTTCATTTTCTTCTGAACTACTACTCGTAGATTTCGAGTCCAGAATGTCATATTCTAAGCTATTAATATTATCTTCTTCCTCTGAATCATCACTTATTAGATTTAAAAGAATTGCTAGTAACTGGGTTTTTATTTCATCATCAATATTTAATTCTTGAATCGTTTGTTTTACCCAACAATTATTAGCATAATGTCCTATTTTTTCACACTTATGACAAGTTATTACCCTTTTTGGGAGATTTTTTCTGATTTTTATCCTCTTTATTATCACTTTTTTCAAAAAGATTAAAAAAAAATTGATCAAAAAAAAGAAAAAAGTCAACGTTAAAAAGGGAATGGAGGGAGCATGATCAGTTTGGGTGTGTACATGGAATGAAGAAGCTGGTTTTATATATGATGCTAATTATGAACTAAATAAAGTGCAGAAGGGTGCGGTGCCTGCATGCCCGCCCATTCCATACCAGTAGCAACTAAGTCCTAAAGTCACTAAAATATACATCAGATACTAACCACTTCACATGTTCAGAAGAAGAAGGCCTATATAGCTATGCATATTCTGCAGACTTTTTAGAAATTAAGGAACACGGAATATTGAGATATATAAATCCACCAAATCTCCTCGTCTAATTAATATAATGTTGTTGATCCTGATTCAAAATTAAGATAACACTTTCGGTAGGTACGTACCGGTACCACTGCGTAATGCAGTAACCTATATCCAGACCAGACCAGCTGACAACTTCCTTCCTTCCTTCCTTCCACCAACATCACTTACTTGCACTAATTATGTAGGTTACTTTAATCACGCTTTTCATCTCATGATTGTATGTAATACAAAAAATGATAAAGGATACACTTGTAGACGTGATGTGATCGATCGGAATTGTTACCCTTCTTCACATGGTGAGCGTATGCAGTAGTAGGGGACAGAAATGGTCATTTCATTGCAAGCATACAAGCAGAGCAACTTCAACTCTGCTTCTTGTAGCTGTACCTCTCAGAGAAGGTAGTAAAAAATTGTCGGTTTAGCAGCCATAGTCAATTCTTGATGAAATGGGTTAACAGATTTCTGTATAATTTATTCCTTCTTCCGTTTCAAAATAAGTATCGTGACAAGAAAACATCGCTTTCGGAACACTTATTTTGAAATGGAGAAAATATTTATTGTTTTCTTTCGATGATATAGGTTTGTTTTTCCTAACAAAGTCAACTAAACCCCAAAAATACTCCTATTCCCACCCACCACAAGCTTACCAACTCTATGTTAATCCGGTCACTAAAAAGCAAGACAGTTTGGTTTGTCATGTGTGTACAATACAAGTATACAACTACTATTGTTGAACACTGATACTTTTGACTTCTGTAACTACCTTATGAGATCTTCTTTTGTTTGATTATAGGGTCTGCACCCCACAAGTCTTAACTGTTTACTGACATATTCATTCATTCATTCATGCCCTTTTCTTGAAAACACACCACCATTCTAATGAAACCAAAAATGATATTTAGAAGTACCAATTGTTGATCTTGACGTGGTACCTTGCACTAGGATGCCACCCACTGATAAATATATATGATGAGAGAATTACTACAAATAATAATAATAATATTATTATTATTATTAATTATAATAATAATAAGGTGAAACCAAAACGCGACCAAAATAGGGTTAATGCATGGAACTTCCATAGTGGCATGCGAGGAGGAAGATTTGCATTAGTCAAATGGTAGGAGGTAAAATTGAAATAATATAACAAGACAAAGATACTTTCAGTTTCAAATAATCAACCTCGGGGGGTTGTCTTAATACCTTTTCAGGGACAAAGAATAGATGCTTGAAACCTTTTCTTTTTTGTTGCAGGCTCGAGGAAGAATGCTTCCAAATTTATCATGTGGGTTGTTTGATTTTCAAATTTTGTATCCCTTGTTTGTTTTCTAAATTCTTCACTTCAATGTTGCTCTTTGCTTTCTGCAAGTCCCATTTTGGGTCTTTCTGGCTTTTAAACAAGAAAGGTTGCCAATGTTGACTTTCTACTCTAATTTGAGTAAAAGTCACAGGGAATCATAACATGAAGTCAAACGTTTTTGCTGACCATGATTTAGCTCAATTGTTGTAGAAAATAGCATAATTCAATTCTTACTTGAAGGACCACATAAATGAAGCCTTTTTAGCAAAGACAAGCAAGACCAGCCCTCTGTTGGTAATCATGCAAGAACTTCTGATGAGAACAACTTGGATACTATATTCATGTTATGAATGGAAGTAAACACAAAATGTGGGGTATTTGGCAAGAAAAATTCTAAGAGCAACTACGATAGTCTTGTTATTGCCCAAATTTATTGCACATATATTGCCTAGCATGCAGCACTACTGGCAAGAATATTTATTTTTAATATTCTCCCTCTTGAGGGAATATATATAGATAAGTTTCATAAGCTACGAACCTTCGACGTGCAATTGAAGAAATGGAGAATCATCGAGCTTCTGGCAAGTCCCATCCACACCACACGCTTGTATAATGAAAGTAACGGTAGAAGTACCAGAAGAAACTAGAAATTCAGATACGTAAAAGGATTCAGCTTCTGCTACTCCAAGAAACTCCCCTGCCCCTCCAAGCATTACATCCTTTGATTCAACTGTTGGATTTGTTTGTTTCTCTTGTTTCTTGGTGTACATATTGTACTTCCCAAATAGGGTAGCATTTCCATCTTTCAACTTCCAAAGGATCTTAACACTAAGAGTCTTTGAACCCTGAGAAGCTGAATTCCACTTAATATCTTGACCCTCGACAACCCATTCTGTGGATGGTGGGAAAACTGAATTCTGGGCAGGAGTTTTAGCTGTGATATGGCCAAGAACAGCATAGTATTCCAAGGAACCATGTATGTTAGCATTAGCATTTTCAAGTGAGCCAAAATCTGATTTTAGTTGACTAACTTCAGGAATTGACTTGTAGCATACAGCATGAATCCCGGTCAGCGTGCATCCTTCCATAGCAATACTACTCTCTTGTACGACCCATCCTGGAGCAGTTTTTGGGAATTTGACTTGATACGGCATGATTACCTTACTGAATTTGCTCGAAAACTGATTCATGGTGAGCAAGGTATTTCCCCACGATGCAAGAAGTACTGACGTTTTCATCTTGGCGGAGGAAGAGAAATCGAGAGAAAGGCCCACCATGGAGCTGCCATCTGATTTGACCTGCATAATGTGTGTACATAAACATCTAGAGATTGACACCAAAAAAATAAGAGAGAAGGAACGCATTATCTATCAGTTTGTATTTCTTTACATCTAAGGCAGACACTATGCTTCAACTATATTAACCAATTCAGCTGATACTGTGATGGATGTCATGTACTTCATTTAGAGATTAAAACCTTTTAACTTATTTACTATTCTAACTCAAATCTTGTCATGAATCAGTCAAAAGAAATTTTGAAAAAACCTCTATGATTTAATCGGTGATGTCATTCCAGGTTTCCCTCTCCCTCTCTTCCTCCTCCTCCTCCTCCTTCTCCCGCACCACAATGAAAGGAATGGTTTTCCCCTTATCCACGCCTCACCCTCTATATAGGCGCTCTCTCTTTCCATCCCACCGCCTTCTTCTCAAACCTCCTCAACCCCATCATCATCATTTTGTAGGTTTTCAATTCTCACCTTTCCATCCCAAATTCACCACCACCTCCACCTCCATGGCCGCTTGCATTCATGATTCCAGAACCACCGATACACCTCCTAAACTCGACGACCCTAATCTTTATAATTCCTACGTTAAATTCTGCCGTCCCAATGATGCCATCTGTCACTTTTTTAACCCAAATCAAACTATAGTTCTTTCATTTATGTAATTAATAATTAGTATCCTATTATAACTAAAATTGCAATTAATAAAATCTTTCCAGAAAAAAGAAGATTCACAGCCTCGTCTCCCCTTCTCTGCAGAATCTGCAGATCATCTTCCCTTCTCTCTGGCAGAATATGCGGTTGCTCCTCTTCCTAAAAAAAAACGTACAGCAGCGTCTCCCCTTTCTCTGCCAAAGCTGCGACTGTTCCTCTTCCATTACAGAAAATTCTACAGGTCACAGGCTCCAAATCTCACGTTCTACAGCAATTCTCATCATGTGTGTTTTAACTGTGAGTTTTTATCTATATTGATAATTATTTTTGTTAAGTGACAAACTCATCTAAAAGCTTAAGCTATTAGAGAGAGCCACAGAATATGTATATCATGCTTTAACACCTCCGCTCACGTGCATACATGAAGAGGTGCAAATTACGTGCACATTAATACGTATATCATGCTTTAACACTTCCACTCATAGATAACTTCGGCCCCATTTACTATATTACCATCATTTCGTAAAAGTAATACCAATAAAGCATCTGACTACAAGAATTGAAGTGTAACAAAGACTCAGATTAATGAAAAAGATTGCCAAGGAGTTAAAGATAAGACATCAAAGTCTATATCCTCATTTTGACGCATAAGAGTGCAATCAGTGCCTGCAGAATGTTTAAAAATTATAGTTATCTATGCTAATTTGAAAGAGCCAGCTGAGGTAAAAAGGCAAGTTCAAATAAACATGGATCACGCCAGAATGATTTTTACTTCATAGTTTGAAAGGCTCGGGCTCGGGCTCGGGCTCAGGCCTGACATCCTACTAATTATGGATACAAAGACAAAGAAGTCTTCGAGAGCACTCGAACTACTCCTGTTTTAAAACAATTAGACCCTGAATTAAAAAAGGTAAAGTAAGACGTTTCAAGGAATGTATTTTTTTATCAGTCGATAAGATTTTCCTTTTTTTCAGACCATCAAATTAGAAAAATTCCATAATCGTCCTATAAGTTTAGGTATCTTTTGCTGCAAGTTTAATACACAAATGAGAGTTTAATAAACAAATGAGATGGCTTACTGAATAAGTAAAGTGGACAGGTAAATTCCCCATAAGAAGCTCTCCCTGAAAAAGCCTTGTTGTGAAATAAGCCTTGTCTTGAAGAGTTCCTTTAAATGTGATGTTCCCTCCTCCGTTATAAGATGCTTCCTTAAAACTATCAAAGCAAATATATAAGAACGAAAATAATAACCTTCTGAAAACTGTAGGATAAACATCAGTGCAAAAGACAAAATGTGTTAACATAATGTACTACATATGTTGTATTGATGTCGAGCTAATTTCAGTTTCGAAATACTCCCTCGTCTTTAAACGAATATCCATTTTTAGTAAAGTTATCAAATTTACAATTGCCATTTAACATGTTCCTTTGTCCACTTGCAATAGCATATTGGTACTGGTACAACTAAGGGTGTTTATGTACTTGTTCAACTAATATTTCTTATATGTCCCCCTTCCTTAATTTCAGTGAGAAAATAAAATTTGATACTCATTTAGGAATGGATACAGTATAAAACAAATAATGATCCAAGTATATTGATGTTGTTAATATAGGAAAAAGAAAGGAATTCTTAGCAGAGATGTACTATTGATGCCAAGAGGGAGCATAGAGTCAACATAAATTATTTGAGAATTCTTGATGCACAACAAAATTCTTACTACTCACCAACCGAATATGTATAACCCCATCATGTATATTTCAGTTGGTAGGCTGTAAAAATTTGCGGAGCATGTCGCAGTTATCTAAGTTATTAGGTTCCGCTGCATGTGAATGCTAAGGCTAGTGGTTGTTCAGAACTCAAATTTCCATAGCTTGAACTCCTTGTCAATGTACTTACAATACTACAGGAAGTGCATCAAAGAAGGAATAATTGTAGCACCCGTTAAGGTTGACACGGATTGTGCTATAAAGCTGGTAATGTTCTATGAGAGATCAAATAAGGCAAGTATTCACAGTATCAACATCTCATTTGTTCAGGGACGAGATTTTCTAGAAAGAGGCACTAGGTTTAAAGAACAAATTGAGCCGTAAAACTTACTCAACAAGAACTTGAATTGCGTCTGGAGTCGAGTCTTCAGAAAAGTCAAAATGGAGAAATGGCTGTCAAATACAAGTACAAGTCAGTTAGGAAAGACAGTCTATACTAGTTCAAGAGAATATAGCTAGCATACCATAATTAATGAACTAGCGACAAGAGACTTTACACTAAATAGCATTTTCAAGAACTGAAAATCAACCTTTTAAACTGTTGCGCAGAATTATTAATGTTAACACCATTTCAAGATTTTCAGTAGAGCATGGAGTTCGATTTTGTTACGCAGGTGATAGTGAAGCAACCTTACTGCTGTGCCAAGGACTGCCCTTAAATTGTAAATCGATAGAATTCACTTGCATTGCCTATACCACTACTAGCAGAAACTAGTTTACATTTACTGGGATTGATCATTCTCATGTCTTACTATTGGACACACAACCAGTCATATTCCAATAAATTTTTAAAAAAATTAAAAAAATAGGGATCATAAAAGATATACTCTTAATTTTAGGAACATCTAATTCCTCCATTAAACTTCAGTGTATCTAAAATAATAAAGTGAAGAGTATATGTTTCTCCACAGCCACATGATTGAAACGTCAAATATTTGCAAGAGCCACATAACAGACACGAACGTTCTCAGAGATATATACCAACAAATTGCCATTTCTTGATAACTACCGATGCAGCACATGTTTATTGATAACATTTTGAGAGTCATTACACCAACAAATTAATTATTTTGGGATAACATTACGTTAAGGGATAATTAAACCATAGTCAAAATGCAAGTGAGATTCCATTTACAAGCAATATGCTCACAGAAATCAGCAATGAGCCCATAAGAATGCAGATCGAGTGAGAGAACAGCACCTGAAAGCTTTGGTTAGAAATGTTGTTCCAAGGAGCATCTGAAACTAGCTTCCCATCAACAGAAAAATGGTAACCACGACCCTGAAAATGGACATGTCAATTGTCAACTGGATATAGATAATACATATAGAATGACCAAAAAGCTGACTGGTAAACTCAGAAGATTCTATCAAGCAGCCTCTAGCAATCAATAATACCATGCAAACTATATAATGTCATTAAAGAAGGTACCTGTTAAAATTTAGTTAATCTTAAAAAGTACTAATCAGACTGGTCTCTTATCCCCTCCTTCGAAGCATATCATGACTTTATCTCATTGTGCATTGCTTGAAAAGTCACCAATTGAGCTCCAGAAATGCAGTCAGAGTCCAATTCTTGTCGAGAATTAATGTATGCAGAGATAGTAATCTGTTTCTAAATGCGTCAGAATTAATGTATGCAGAGATAGTAGTATGTTTCTAATTGCTCCTCCCTCCATTTGGAAATAAATGTCATCTTAGCAAAAATAAAAAGTTCCGAAATAAGTGTCGTTTTAGGAAGGCGTACTTTACAACTTTCCTAATTTGCCTTTCTCTTCTCCCAATTTACCATCTTATCATTAAAATATACTCATATCTTTTCCAATAGACAGAGAGAGAGAGAGAGAGAGTACTAAGTAGGGATAAATTTGTCAATCTATATTGTTTCCTAATTTGTGCGCATAAAGATAAAACAACACATATTTTGAAATGGAGGGAGTACTATGTGTGCAGTTCAACATGCCTCAGTGAAAGAAAGAGGGAAATTGAGTAGATCTCACTATTGCTAGATGTTCCATAAGTTCACTTCATACATTAGTAGTCTATGAAATACTATGATTAGCTGACTTTATGATGCCTTAAATGATCAAACAAATCAAATACATCAAGGGACATGAGTGGTAGAGCACGGCAAAGGAAAGAGATCAGAAGGAATCTATCAATATACACAACAAGCCAACAACAACCTGGATGAAGGATGAAACTCATCTCACAATTAATTTTGTATGAGTTACGATACTGAGGAAATAGAACAAAATAACAAGAGCATTTATCATGTCTAGGTAATACCTGATCAAAATTTGAGTGAAAGGGAAGAGCTCTAGGGTAATTCTGTACTATGCCCCATGATTTCTCAACAAGACCCCACCATCTGTCAAAGATTATAGGATAAATATGAAGTAAAAAAGGCATTCTGATTATGAATGAATTTTTGGCACATTAATTTGTCATTAATCATGATAGGATCTCTCAAAGATGACGACAATTAGGAGTCATACTGGAAAATAGTAAATAGTTAAGTCCTGAAATTGCATTAGGAAGTTGTATAGAACTAGACATAAACAATAGATTGAAGTAAACCTTCAATAATATATTTGATAGACATGAAGTAGAAAAGGTATTCTCATAATCAATAACCTGTTGAACATTCTGCAGCCATTCTGATTACAATCAGAAAAGTAATAATTAAGTACTGAAACTTGCAGATGAGTGGGAGTGTCTATACCTGGATGTTATCTATCTGTTTATAACTATTCACATATCATTCATTTATTAAGGATACAACTAATATACCCTCCGTCCAAAAATACTCCCAGTTGAGAAGTCAAACATTCATATATTGTAGCTTTACATCTCTCTATGCATCCCCTTCAAATTGCACTATAATTATACTCTTCAACAGAAATGAGAGACTACTTTTGGGACAAACCCAAACGGAGGTAGAACTATCTTTTATGGGAATGAGGGAGTAGATAAGAACAACTTTGCGGCAACTTGAGGTAAAATAATGTCAGTTAATGCAATATCCGAGAATAACTTGCTCTGATTTACCAAACAAATCAGCAGACAAAAATTAGACTGGCCAAGAATACACAATTAGAAGGTGAAATGTACTTGGGACTTTTTAACAGATACAATCCATTCGGTCCCTTCTTCAAACAAATAAATGATTGAACCTTCGCATAGCCAATTACTTGATTTTGAATGAGTGCACTAGTTGCCAAGTTGACAGATAAAAAAGACCATATATCAGAGCCTTGAACAAAACAGAAATTTAATAAAAGGATATTTAAACTATAATGACCATATCGAAACAGCACATAAAAACTGCAAGATTTAGCCATGAGCTGAGTGGATCACCTATTTTGGGCAGTCTGAAAATCAGGAGGTTGCTGAGTCTCATAGACCCAGCCAGGAGCAAATATAGCGGCCGACACCTCATCTTTCTTCAGCACATCAAGTGCAACATTTGTCTACTCTGCAAAAAAATATACTTATCATATTTATATGTAAGTGAAAAAACAAAGATTTATCGGAACTACAAACATTCATTAGTAAATTAGGGGATATCAGAAGATGACATGGTATCATGATACTTTTAATTAGTTTTTCTCAAATTGTAAGACCTCGGCAATGCCCATTACTATTTGACGATACGCATTTATAGAGGAGGAGAAATGCAGATGCAGTGAGTTCATCCAATTATGGGATAGATCCAAAAAATAAAAAAAATCCACCATCCAGATATCTGAATTAGGATACTAAATAATGATTAATTAAATTCGACACATACAGTCCATTGTCCATCCCCGTAGGTGCCCCTACCAAAAACATCTATGCCCATGTAGACATCGAACTTTCTGCTACCAGCTATAGCAGCTGAGAGTTTGGGAAAATCTTCCTGTTTTGTAGAAATAAAAATCCAATAAAGAGCATTAAAAAAATTATGATTGTGTTCAAACACAAAAATATGGAGAGAGAGAGAGAGAGAGAGAGAGAGAGAGAGAGAGAGAGAGAGAGAGAGAGAGAGAGAGAGAGAGAGAGAGAAAGGAGAATTATTACATTCCATGAATAATTCACAAAGATGCCATCACAAATATCAAAGAAAGGTTTATTATTGTCGTTTAGTTGATTTTGCCAGTTAAGATCACCTGCAATGGTAACACTATCATACCTGCATCATAGCAATAATCAATTATGACAACAATGAACCATACATCTCAATAGAAAGGCAAAAAAGAAAAGGAAAAAAAAGGATAGTGACAGAAAAGAAACTCCGGGATAAATAATGAAATCTCATTCCATCTACCATATGACTAAAGCTCCCGGTATTGACGAGTGTATGGTCTTGGTTAAATGGGTGACAAATTCTTTCAAGATAGGGATCCGTCCAATGTCCAAATTAACCTCCATATTGATCTGTCAATAAGCGAGTAGAATTAGGAAATGAACCTTTTGAAAACTACTTTCATACAAGATACAGATATAAAATGTATTTTATGCTCATGCACAGTAACACTTTGGAATTTGTTGTTAAAAGTTTATGGTTGCATATATCCAATTAGGATCTCCAAATGTAAGTCATAGTATGGATACTGTTTAGGAAATTAAACAGAATTTGTGACGATGAGTAGTAAGGTACTTCAAATTTAAGACGCGCAGACAATTCTCATACTTGTGCAGGGTACTTAAAAGACTTTGGCCGACTCTGTTACAAAGATCTGAGACAGCACTGTTGCAATCGATCTTTATGGTGACTTGTGGTTCTGGGTGTCACCCCATCCCATATTCGGAGGGACTTTGAGCAAGTCATGAGAAAAGAGGGTATAGGCTTCTTCCTTGATCTTCATTGCTTGATTACTGAACTTCTAACTGCGCCGCGGATGTAGGTTTTTTTTTTCACTAACGACATTTATTGAAATTCAAGAAAAACATACAAGGAGGGGGACGGGTGTAGGTGTTCAGTAGTAACCACATAAACCTTGTGCTTGTGTTCTGTTTACTTCAGTTATCTCTTCTTGGATGACGTGTGTACTGTGTACAAGTTAGTGGGAAGTGATTGCTTTCTTTTTTAATCTTGATTATTGAATAAGCAGGGTTCTGTTTTGCGCCATGGGAGTTGGCTTTCTAGCATAACCATGTCAAAACTGTGCTCATATTGTGCTTTTTTGCTAGTCCTCTCTTGTTCCAGTCCTAGTTACAAAAATAGCTAGAGCCAGACCATGCACAAAAAATTAGGCTAATAAGATTTGAAGAAGGAAGCTTTAATATATTTGCAATCATGGTTTATTATTTCTAAGGAAAAGCCCCCACTGTAATAAATCCAAATGAATATTTCCACTTGTCCCATTAAATATCTTTTGCTTACTAGAAATTTTCGTTTAAAGAGACCTAATTCAAGCTGATGACTTTCATGATCTTTCACCTTCAACCACACAATCAAGTTAAGATACAAAAGAGGATCTCTTAAGTAATCATTGTTTCACTTAAAAGAGGAACTTCTCTAGTGGGACTGTGGGAAGGAGTATGCGACTACTGAATATGCAGTACCACTGTCACCAACTCAACGGTACTGTACTTTTCTTTGGCTCTTCCATTTCCCATTTGTATACCTCAAGCTTAGTTCTACCTTTCCTCTCATTCAGAGTCAGTCTAAAGAATATCCCAAATAGGTCCTAGCTCTTTGCAGAAATTATTCTAACCAACATACCTACACAAGGTCATTTATTTTATTAATGTGATATGTTCAGAGCTAAATGTCCGGCTACTGGTGTGGTTTTTGATATTCATGCATGATCTAAATTTCATGTTTGAAAATCTCCAATTGAGAAAAACAATGATTTTAAAGAGGGGCCTGAATTACATATCAGGAAAAATATAATTGCATATAGCACAGCATATGTGAGACTCTCTATGAGAAGTTACTCTGAAAGGAAAAAGTGAAACACAAAAAATCTATCAAAAGAAGAAGAAGAGTGGAAGTAGGCAAAGCAAAAATTAAACATTACCAGCCACCCATCAAACCCTAAAGCAACAGCAAGCTCCGTCAATCGCTCAGCATACAGTTGAGCAGACTCCTTTGTTGAGAGCAATTTGTTCGCAATTGCTGTCCCTTCATCCCATTCCACAATAAAAGTACCCAGTACCTTGGTTCAAAATTTGGAGTCTTGATCATATAAAAAAAATACCAACAATATATCACCAAGCCAAAACAACCAGAAATGTAAATAAATATAATCATTACCAAACAAGATTAAACTATCAAAAAGAGACATAGGTGAAAATGAGAAAGGAACGATCCAGCTCTCAAGATTTACTTTTCAATAATTAAAACAAAAGAGGTTAAGCAAAGAAAAAGGCAATATCAAAAGTAATTAGATCTTTGGTCCCAAAAGATTCCTTAATCAATCGGACGAAATCCTGAATCGTTCTTTTGACATGTACTCCATTTGTATGTAATTTCAAATAATGAAACTACAACCATTATAAATTCTACAAAAGGTACCAGCTAAGCAAGCATTATATGTTTAAGAAAGGAAATAAATCAATAGCCCAATATCCCAATATCCGATGGGAAACCAATTTAGCATTAAATTTTTGAAATTTACTTTTGTTGCAACTTTGGATCGATTTTAGCAACAAACACACACATCAATATCACAACACAGATCTACGTGGTTCGGCAACTTACCTACGTCCACGGGTGGCAGCCACTATATTTGAGATTGCAAAATACAAAGAGTGTTTACAAGTCTCTCCCTCACTTGCACTCTTCACTCTCTATTATGCTTACTCTTTTTGCTGTGTTTCCTGAAGCTCTTGGTGATCCTATTTATAGGCTAAGATGGCAGACAAATCTGCAGATTATGTGGGATGTGCAGATTTCCCAGCCCTCAATCTTTGACAAACATGGCTCCTTCATAAATGAGCCACATTCAAAGATTGCTGCATTCAAAGTTTGCTGCTGGAACACTTTGTTAGCAGCTATTTTGAGCCAACAATCTAACAATCTCCACCTTGGCGAAAAAATCTTTGAATCCCCAGAGTATGGCTGCCACCGATGCACATTTACGTGCTGGGTTGCTGAGCGACATTGATCAATTTTAGACAATGGAGAAACTTGTCTCTAGTAACCACCTTGGTTAGCATATCAGCAGGGTTGTCGGCAGTTCCTATCTTCAAAAGTTGAATGTTCCCTTCATTCACAATCTCTCGGATGAAATGAAAGCGAACATCAATATGCTTGGTACGAGCATGATGAACTTGGTTCTTTGTCACGCATATTGCACTCTGACTATCACAAAAAACCTTAACATGTTACTGATTAACACCCAAGTCATTTAACAAGCCATCTAACCAAATGGCTTCCTTAAAAGCCTCTGTAACAGCCATGTACTCTGCCTCTGTGGTAGACAAAGCAATTGTGAATTGTAGTGTCGAGCGCCAACAAATAGGTCTACCAGCCATATTAAATATGTACCCTGTAGTGGAGCGGCGCTTATCGAGATCACCGGCATAATTAGAATCCACATAACCAACCACAAGTTCATTTAGCTTATTAGTTCTTTGAAACTTCAGACCAACATGAATTGTTCCCCATATATCACAACACACAGATTTACGTGGTTCGACAACTTACCTACGTCCACGGGTGGCAGCCACTATATTTGAGATTGCAAAATACAAAGAGTGTTTACAAGTCTCTCCCTCACTTGCACTCTTCACTCTCTATTATGCTTACTCTTTTTGCTGTGTTTCCTGAAGCTCTTGGTGATCCTATTTATAGGCTAAGATGGCAGACAAATCTGCAGATTATGTGGGATGTTCAGATTTCCCAGCCCTCAATCTTTGACAAACATGGCATCAATTTATTGGTTTGTCGGAGACAAACCAATTTAGCATTAAATTTCTGAAATTTACTTTGACACCAATGTACTCCGACACATAATAAAATTATATCAATACACTAATTTTTTCCCTAAATTTTTACAGAAAGAAAATAAATTTATATCTAACCTTCTCTCGAAATAGCATATTGACTCAGAAAAATTCAAATGCAGTGTATCAAAGATTCATTAAAAAAAGTAGTAAATTTGCACTTTTTCATTTACTTTCACAACAAAGCTAGTCTACTTGTTCATTATCACCAAAAAAG
>JAOTQG010085945.1:0-13851 GCA_025631175.1 Iris virginica
CCCCCCCCACACTATAATTTATAAGGGGTAAATTAATAAATGTATAAATACAAAGGGGGTATATAGAACATTTAGAAAAGTCAAGAGGGGGGGCGGATGAGCCCCCTTGACCCTAATGTAGCTCCGTCCCTGTGCCTCATAATGTTATACTAGGTAAGGCAAAGCTCAGTTTCAGAAGCAGCAGGACACTCAAAGTCAGCAAATTTGCAACTGGCAAATGTGTCAAACCAACATTAGAATACATAAGGTGATCAATATACTGTTCTAGCAAAACTCACCCAGTGTAATAGTTCTTCGGAAGATACACATCCCTGACTACTCCAAATCTTTCAAATGGAACTCGAAGCTCTTCTCCCCTAAGTGATATAAAGATATATAAGTAACCATGCCATGCAGAAAAAGGGAAGATAAAGAAAAAGGGAAGATAAAGAAAAAGGGAAAATAAAGATGTGTCAACACAGTGGGAGGTAAATAAAGAATGTTACCTGCAGTTCAAAGGAATGTTGCGAACCAAAAGGCTACCATGATTCGGGTCTTTGTTTCTCCCACGCTCACCGCCATATCCCCTTCTAGGAGGAGGGCTTCTGGGGCGACCTCCTCCGTATCCCCTTCTCGGGGGACTATAGTATTGTGGGCTATATCTCGGCATGATTCAATCTGATGACCAAATTACTATCAAGTTTTTCCCACTTGAGGGTAATTTTAAAAAACTTCAAAGAAAACTGAAATTGTTTGGTTAAACATATCAAGAAGCCTACTTTCAACCTCCCAATTGACAAGACAACACATGATCTAACCTTGTGATTTCATTTCAAGGGACCGATTACATAAGTGTACACTCAACTAAAGCAACATTATTATGCACTTAGAAAACTATCACTAGTGTAATCAAATTTTATCTTTCTCAACACAGTAAAACAAAATTAGGTTTCCGTCTTCAAATATATCGAAAGTAAATTGATATCACATATTTGCATCAACTTAACTGACTTGCAGACAACAAAAAGGGCATGAATTGAATCTGAGTCACAAGCTAAAACACACAAACACATGCACGCACAAATATGAAAACAGCCGCTCGCAGACGTAACCCTAGAATCATAGAAGCAGAACCAATTACAAAAAGAGTCCTTCTCCCGAAACTTTAAGGTATATCAAGAATCGAAACAATCTCTCAAAAATTCGAGTTCAAAATTTATCAAAAAATAGGAAAGGACTAGTTCAATTCTTACGGGAAACAAGGGCGCGGTAAAATTAAAGACAAAGAGCGAAAAATTGAAGGGAGAAGGTGTTTAATGGTCTTTTGATATACCTTTGGAAGAAGGAAAGAGGGGGAAAAAACCGAAGATTTTCCGACCGGAGACTCTCTGAAGATCTGCGAATCGATTTTTGTTGGCGTATTGCTGTCACGTCCTTTACTTATAAGCCCGGGTCCGCCTGAAAGCCCTAGACATGAAAAATAGTATTTTTGGAGGTAAAAATTATTTCTATAAATACAAAAATAATAATATATTTTTTTATAAAAATGAAAAAAATATATTTAAAAACACATAAAATATCTTTTTATTCATAGAACGACACGAACTTACACTAGTACTACTATAATGTTAATTATAGTAATAATAATAATCACTACTCCGAGTTCTTTCTTTCTTTTTTTCCTTTCTTTTTTCTTTTACCAAAAATAACTTAATTGGACTAGAAAGGAATCGTAATAGAGATTGGAGGACTAAATATCATGAGATTTTCGCTAATGTTACAATCACAATAAAAATTAATATTACATTAAATTTATACATAAATTAATGTGCTGTGATAGAAAAATATCTTTTAATTTTATTTATTTTTACAATTTGTCTCTTTTATTTCATCACAAAATGAGTGTTATAAATCATATTTTCTTTTCAAAAGTCTTTTTAAGAGATTATTAAATTAGATTTAATATGTAATAACTATTTTAGATTCTCAAAAGTTTAATTAATATGAAAATATTAAGTGAATTGGTAATTATATAAATTTGCAAGAAAAATCCCTTTTTAATATGAAAAATTGACAAAGTTGAACGAAATTGATAAAACAGAAAAGTCAAAATGAAATATTTATTACTACTTAAAAGAGTTGTAGCCTAAAGAATTTTAAATTTAAGATGACAATGTGTAGTTTTGTAATTTTAAGGCACTAATTTCACCAAAAATTCATGTGGCCGCATTACATACATAATTCTATGTTTATTGATCAACCTATTTTTGTGCACTTGCGATTAAGCCTCGTAATATGAATTCAATGGATTATGTTAGGTCGAGTTAAAGCAAATAATTGGTTGTAATAGGTTTAACTTATTAATAATTCATCTACTTAAATGATCAAATGAATTAGATAATAAATAGATTGAATTAAATCTGAATTAAATTATTAAAAACCTCTAACATTAAATATATTTTTTACACATTTTACTATACAATGGTGCTTTAAAAAAAGTAATTACTCCCTCCGTTTTATATAATTGTTCATAATAGCAATATATTGTGAGGAAAAAAAAATCGATTTTAAAATAATTATAAAAAAAAATAATCAAAAGATAAGGCTACGATGGAAAAGAAGTTTACTGACCCGTGGGCCTTCTACTTGACTGATCTAATATTGCTTTTCTGTTTGTCTTCTTAATCATATTCCAGTACAGTTGGAATATGATTAAGAAGACAAACATATTGAACTACACTATCTTTGGTCTTAACTCTTTCCATGCACAGTTTTGCATTCCACAAAATCCCACAAAATTTTGATATTCACGAACTTCTAATAGTTAAAACAAAGAAATTACCTCCAAAAATACAACGTAAATCTGAATAAAGGGTCAAGGAACAAGGCTATCGATGACTATTTTCGGTTGTGAGCTGTGTTGAATCCACAATTGATTAGCAACTTTGGCAGAATGCACCTTCGAGGCTTCTTTCCCTCCCCAATCTAAGCTGCTTCGACAAAAGAACTTGACTTCTGTCCGATATCCCAAAAGATATATCTCACTATTCACTGTTCTTTGAAGTGATAGGCTGCAACTTCATTTGTCATTCTCAATGACCTCTTTAGCGAGAGTGGGAGTTGAGAGGGGAGATACATGGTATTATAGTACAACTAGTTACGGAGAGTACCAACACTTCCAAAATCTTCAACGCATCAGGCAGCAACTGCAATCTCCAATTCAGGTTGCAGGTCATCGGATGTTGCAAGCAAGGGACTCTTCTGGAACTCGTTTCGTAATTGTCCACAAGCTGCGCTTGCGTCTAGACCCCTTGTCTTACGCACACTCACGGTTATTTTACGGGACTCTAATTCAGATTGAAAAGCATCAACCTGCACATAGAAAAATCAAAAGACGATACAAGTATTTGGAGTTAGTTGATTAATATCACTCTAGGTTCAAATTCATTCATATGGATCTTGTTCTTGTAGCAAATATCAACTCTTAAACTTATGATCATACTCCACAACCTTGCATTAAAGATTTGCACCCTTACTTACATCTCTGCCTTCGCCAAAATAAAGCTTATGTAAAAGACGCCTTAAATCTAAATTCATTGAACAAGAAAATGGGAGAAAAGATGCATACCGCTTTCCTATATGGACGCTTGTACTCTGATCCTTCTATTGGATTAAAAGGAATCAGGTTCACATGATAACCAGGTCCCCATTGATGAAGTAGTTCTGCTAGTTCTTTTGCATGATCTGGAGCATCATTGACCCCAGCTGCACAAACAGTTGGTCAAGTTTTAAAACTGTAATGCAGATCTTGAGAGAGAGAGTTGGGGAAACAAATTTAAAGTTAACTGTTAATACCTAAAAGTGTGTACTCAAATGACACTCGACGGCTGGTTTCTTTGAAGTAATCCCTGCAGTCCTTCATGATTGCATCCAAAGGATAGGACTTCGCACTTGGTACGATTTGTTCCCTTAGTTTCTGGTTTGGAGCATGAAGGCTGGTGTACGAGTATATAAAAGAGAAGCAAGCAAAAGATGAAGCAAAAACGAAAAAACATGAATATACGAAAACAGTAAGTACCCAAAATGATGTCATGATCCCACAAGTTTGAAGAAAACGTAACAATTCAGTGAGGAAAGACCTTTAAAATATATCTTACAATAATGCGTAGCAAGAATTCCACATTGAGGCTTACAAAACAATCCGAACTTGTCGGTATAAGGTTTTCATAATTTCCAGATGATGAACAATACATATATTTACTGCCTCATTTCCATAAAAAGGGACATGCTTTCGGTTTTAAAATTTGAGCTAAAAGGAGAAGGCTTTCAACCTTAAGGTACAATATTTTCCCAATTTTGTTGTTGCTTTCTGAAAAATTGATGTTGCTCCTAGTCTCCTACATTTCATGAAAAATGTTTAATTTGACTGCAATTTAAAGAAATTGTATGAAAGTGAAAATGACTTCCTAAAGAGTTTGGCCAAGTAGAACTCTTTTGGAAGGATGGTGTTACTAAACATAAAGAAAATGATCTACCGTCTCTCTAGCCTACCTTACAGCTCACAGAATATTCTTTAAATCAATACTTAACCTAACTCAAAACTGATCCATGATGATGCTTTTCATCGATAGTCATGCTATTCTTGAAAATCATTACACAGTCTCAAAACTAGCGAGATAGATGATCAAATAGAAATATGAAAAAACTGCATACCTAAGAGCCAACGTAGACTGAAGTTTGTGAGAAGCCAACTTTTTGATGGTGTTTGGAACTCCAACTGTCGAAATTGTAATCATCCTTTGCCCTATTTGCACATCCTTTAGACAAGCAGCAACACATAAAAATGAGATGTTTTAAAGGATTAGTCCATAACATGAGAAGTAACTTAAAACTTCCAACAATCTCTTTCCATATATCAGTAAAATAACTTCCACGACAATAACCAATTGATGAGCTTGAACCTTATTTAAGCACCGATGTGCTTCTAGAACTTCTTTCAGGTTCAGCATCGGCTCGCCCATTCCCATAAACACGACATTTGAAACCCTATGCTTGAAAAGTTCCTCTATCGCCAGCACCTACGCACAAAAAGTTAAAGATTAAACTATGACATATATTATAAATGTTTTTTTTTCAAATTTATCTTCAGATCTTCAAATAAAAGTGCAGAAATATACAGCTGGACAAGTAGTGTGTCTTCATTACTTCTCACTGGGATTGAAGTGGTCACATTTCATGCAATCCACATTGTTATGTTTAATCAGGAGGAAGAAAAGAAACAAAAAAAAGTAAGAAACTATTTCTAAGGTTAATGGTAACTCTTAATTTACGGCTTCAGATAAAACTTAAATCGCTTATGCAAAGCACAAACTTATCTCTGCAAATTCTTTTAGGGGTTTCAATATGTTGCAAAATGGAATCTGGAGACTGGAGAGATTATTCCTAATATGAAACCGATTTTTTTTTTAATTGTTTTTTTGTTTGCATATAAAGCCTAAGATGATTTGGACATGTACAATGTGGACTCCTTAGTGCTGCAATTAGGAAGTGTCATGGTATTAGCTAGTCTTGATCAACCTAGGGATAGGAGTAGGCCATAGTTAACATGGACATCGGCAATGCGGAAAGACATGAAAGATTGTGGTCTTCGTGGTGACTTTGCATTGGATGGTGTGGAATGACGGAAAAGGATTCATGTAGCCAACCCCAAGTGATTGGGACTAAAGTATTGTTGTGGTTCTGTTTGCATATAAAATGGATGTTAGACAAACCTGCTCGACAATTTCATGTCTTCTAAGATTTCTGGAGAAACCACCCTTGCCAGTAGCACAAAATGAGCAGCGCAATGGACATCCAACCTGAATAGTAAAAATAAGCGCAAGAAAAGAAAGATAATTGACAAAAAAACTGGAAATGGAAACAACTAGATTGTTGCAGAAAATGAATCTCCTGAACTGACACTAAACCGGATACACTGGCCTGCCAATTCTGTAATTAAAATATCACCTGTGATGAGACACATGCTGTGAGGCGGACTGAGCCTTGATGATCTGTTGGTATGCCCACAGTTTCAACAAGTCGGTTGTCCTCCAGTTTTAGAAGTAACTGTAAGGCAGAGAAAGAAGATGATGATGAATAAAAACTACAAACTTTGGCTTATGTTCAGAAATTTCAATCAGAAAATGCAGAGGTGTTGTCTGTTTTAAAATTCTCTATAACCTAAAACCAGAATCCCACCAGCTAGAGTGCTCGGATATATAGTTGTTGGAGGACATAAAGGCAAAAACTAAAAACTAAAGACCTCGTTACGTTTTCATTCAAACAAACCATACTTGCTATTACAGGGTTTTCATATAACACAGGTGCATCCCAAGAAATGGTGGGAAAGTGTAAGCATAGAATCAGCCCTGCCTCCCCCCAGTAGCCTCTCAAACAATTTAGGAAATCCAAAATCTACAAGCTTGATTTTTGAAAGAGGACTCTTTGCGGAATGAAGGTAGTTTATGAATAAATGCATTCGAATTTCAAGTTAATCGAAATAATCAGTGTTCCAATGTCTACATTTGTGCATAGAACCCTTACACCATTTGTCGGTAATTGGGAATTTGAGGAAACAATTTAACATAGTCTTACAGTTAAGTACTTGCAATCACATTGACCTGATAAAACTTGCACAAAAACTGAAATTTGGAAGGTATTGACCTTAATAGTGCCATCAGCAGAAGTAACAGAATGATGAATAGGAGACCGCCCTACTGACCAGCCAGCTTCTTGAAGCTCATTCTTAAACGCCTGAGGCACTGGAATTTACCAAAAATATGGCTGATTAAAAATGTTTAATACAAGGAACAGCAAAATACGAAAATACTGACCAAGAGTGAAGTCCTGAATTTCTTTGGCTCTTCTCTTGTACAGAAGCTGATGCAACTGTTTTCCCCTATAACTTTGCTATTTATAGACAGAAATATTGAATGAAAGAAAAAACACTGTAAATTCTGAATACTGAAAATAAAATTTGAAAAGTTTATGTTGAAGTTAGGGCTGACCTGGCCAAATTGGACGGCCAGTTGTTGGAGTTCTTCTTCTGACATGCCGAGGAGCACCGGCGAGGTAGGTACGGCCACCTTTTTACTGGTGGCGGTGGCGAAGGAGGAGGTGGCAAGGGCACGCGACCGGACGGCACGTGACAGCGGCACGGAGCATACGTATTGGAGTATTGCCATTAGAGACTGAGAAGGAGAATGTGGAGAGAAAAACCTCTCTCTCTCGTGAAAAAAGACGATAATGTAGCCTACCACACTGTGACACGACGTCGTTTCATAATACTCCATTTTCACACCACACTTCACACTCATCTTTGACTTGGGTATTTTCTCTATTTTGCACTTCTTCCTTTTTTTTTTTTTTTACATAATTCTTTTTCAATATCATAATTTGCAGAATGGGTAGAGTGATTTTCTTTTTTATGCATTTTTTTTTCTTTCCCTAAAACAAATGGAGAAAGAGATGGGTCTAGAAATGTTAACCACACTTGTGTTTTGATGAAAATCATTTGAGAATCAAAATTTTAAAGATAAATTCATGAATTTTTTGAGCTAAATGGACGAGAAGTAAACTCATATGCAAGGATACGAATGAGATTGAAATCTTTGAAATCAAGGTATGTCAAATTTATTTGCCACTGGGTGTATACAAGATGTATAAAGATATGAACGGTGCGAAAACCGCTGCACAGGGTATTTTCAAGCGATACAAACATTTCCAGAAACCATCGGGTTTCAAATTACTCATGCTCTCTATATCGCGATTTCATGGATACAATGTCTAAGAGTCAAAACTGTACAGCAATTCTGTGCAGTAAGCAACCACTTGGCTGGCAAAACGTTGATCATCTGCACTATTTTCTCTCTCGTTTGAACTACACGAACATAACTTTCTTCTTCATTCAACCACGACTTGAAGAAGCAAATGACATTGGAATACCAGCCTTTCCATTGCAACCTTCGCAAGCACATGTTGCATCATGTTTCCGTAGGGGTTCACTTTTGGAAATGGCCGAGTCTTTCAAGTCTAGAAGCTGCTCCAATGCTTTGACCACCTCATCTGCATTTGGTCTCAACTTGGGTTCTTTTGAGAGGCATTTCATTACGAGGATAGCTGCTCTCAGGACTTCTCTGGAAGTGTACTGTCCATTAATACGAGGATCCATGATGCTGAGAACTCTTCGTTTGCTGGTCAGGTAAGGCTTAGCCCACTCCACAAGGGTGTGTTCATTAGTTGGACGGTTCTTGTCTATGCATCGCCGCCCTGTCAGTATTTCCAGGAGTACCACCCCGAAACTGTATATATCGCTTTTGGCAGTCAGGTGACCTTCATGTGATAAGATGAATCTTAGGATTAGATCTGGGAAATGCTATTGATCAACACAAAAATGAATGTTATCTAGTAAGCTATTTGCCTTTTAGGGTACGACAATTACCACATTTTCATAATTTAGAGTCTACAGTCCCATATTTAGCGAGAGACGTTCATTTTTGTATAAAAAAAATCTTGAAACCAGAATAGAAGACCAAACTTTACTTGACTAACATACCCCAAAATTGAAAATTTGGGGTAAACTTCGAACCTCCAAAAATGCAATGGATTAAGGTAGCTGGTACTTTGCACCCCTTTATCCCAAAAGTGCACCTATGATGGGGATGGACAAGGCCATAACCCCTATATGACACCATCAAATGCAGTCATATCGGACGTGGGGTTCACATTACTTTACGGAGAGAGAAAATGCAGATATGTTTCTCTCTCTATCTAACCATCACATTTGAGGTGGACTCCAAATGTAACCCAGAAAGAAAACAAAAGGAAAGGCCGCATAAGAAACATCATGCCACCTTCACATATATTAAGTTGAAGGACGAGCTAAGAAGAGTACCTGTAGCCATATATTCAGGGGCAGCATATCCATAGGTACCCATAACCCTTGTAGATACGTGACTTTTACCTTCTGTTGGACCATCCTTCGCCAACCCGAAATCAGAAAGCTTTGCATTGTAGTTCTGGTTATAGTAAAAGGAAAGCTTGTAAGAGATTAATCAAGAACATAACAAGTCTGGAACACTGAAAAAATAAATAAAAGAGCACTTGAAATCAAATTGTCGCACGTACAGAATCAATCAAGATATTGGAACACTTGAAATCTCGATATATCACTTTCGCCTCTGGGCTGTGAAGAAATGCGAGCCCCTTAGCAGCACCAAGAGCTACCTTCATACGGAGGTTCCAAGAGAGTGGTTGGAAGTATGAACTCCCTGTACCAAGAATTAATCACGTGGATAAGTAACAAATAAGTAAAGAGTTTTGGAGGACCAAAATCTTGTAAAACATTGATACAGTAAAGATGGCAGAAACTCACTCCTGAATAAATGGTTTTCCAAGCTGCCTCGAGGCATGAACTCATATACTAGAAGTCGGTGGTCATCCTCGAGGCAGTAACCGATCAATCTCACAAGATTGGGATGATCCAGCTGTCCCAAGTAATTAATTTCTGCCTGTAGCAAAGGAGGTACATCAATACTAGTAGTTATAACCATTCAATAGTATGCCTCATAATGCAACAATTACCAGAGGGAAAAATGATGATATTCAATAGTTTTACAGTTCCTGAGAATGTATACCATTAATAAGAGAGCTTCTACATTATATCATCTTCACCTAACTCTAAAACTATAGAGCGTTGATAATCCAAAATTGTATCTCTGTGACAATCTCTTTTGCTGCTTGAATATGCAATCATTCCTGACCCTCCATATATACAATCAGGTATACCCGTGGGCAAGCGGTGCAAGTTTTTTTTAATTTTATGTCTTATTTGAAATAGTAAAATGTTAACTTAAAAATTTTAGAAATTGGAGAAATGTGAAGAATTCAAAATTTGAAAATTGGGGAAATGTAAAAGAATTCAAAAAATTGAAAATTGGAGGAAATGGGGGAAAAGACTCAATGGCTGCAATAGTTTTAATCCAATGGCTTAGATTGTGACACTCCCAAGTGTCACACCACGCTCAGTTTTATTAAATCACGAAGTGAACTCAAAATTCTCTGAAACTGAGAATGATCAGACAGTGTTATCACTCATTTGAACACAAAGCAAGAACCAAGAGGCCAAAAGCTGGCCTTCCAGTATTCTCAATTTGCACCACAAATGCAGTGGAACTACAGTATGAGGTATGATCTTTTCTTTAGTTTTATTTCCACAATCTCTTCTACCATTAATGGGAGCAACTTAACATATAGGATGTTTGCAGTACCGACTAATGATTTAAAGCAGAATACTTTCAAGAAAGAAAACTGGACATTCAATTTGATAGTGGTGACTGGTTCACAATATATAGTAAATCAGACAAATTGTTTGTGCAACTTACCATTTCAAAATATTCAAGAACTAATACACTTCTCGTAAATTGAAATGAAAACATTAATCGGAACAATAAACTTGAGAAGATCAATAACTGAGAAACGAACCACGATCTAGAACATGCATTTGAAGAAGGTAACCTAACATACCACGGAAAATCAAAGTGAAGCTAAAATTGATACTCACCAACCATTCTTGATGACCTTGGAGACCTTCTTGATTAAGTCTCTTTACAGCAATAACCATGCCAGTACCAGGCTTGGCAGCTGCAAGTGAATGTTCATCGATCCACCCCTTAAAAACAGAACCAAAACCCCCTTCTCCCAGCACACTATCAGGCCGGAAGTTCCTAGTTGCTGTCTTCAGTACATTGAACTGGAAACTCTTCAATTTTGACGAGAGCAAAATCTCATCCTGGGTCCGAGGGGTATGTGGGACCGAGGGAGAAGGAGACGAAGACTTGCCTGTAAACACAACAGTTTCCCATATTTATTACATCTCTAATTTTACCATAGCAACTCATCAAGAAGATCAACAAGCAAAAGGACTTGCTTTCACATAAACACAAACTAGAAAACTTAAAACTAAAGAATTGGGGATTTCACTTCCAACAGAAGAATAGTTATTAAACCACTTGATTGCTTTCATACAACCAACAAATAATGAAGTCAATGAAACATCAAACTCCAAAAAAAAAAATCCAGTAAAACTCATATTTTTTACAGCCAGACCATGAATAAGAGCATAACAAAGAAGAAGATTCTGACCCAGAATCATCACAAAAGTTCAACTTAATTATGCTCAACTTATACTCAGCTCAAGAAGAACTTACGCTGGATGAAACCCATAATTTATTTGACTTGTTTTTAAAAATTAAAAATAATTATCTGAGCAAGCAAAAGCTCATCATCAATCAGCTTAAACACAGCATAAGCTGCCACAGAGTTTAGCTGGATTAAAGAGATAGAGTAGAACAACAAGTGAAGAACAATATTAAGGGGATAGAAACTGAATGAGGTAAGTGGAAATGGTAAGATTCATACCATCATGAAGAGGACTTTCAGCTTTGATTCGAACACTGAAACAAGAACCCATAAATAATCAAACCAAATGACAAGCTCTGAATTCCCCTTGAATTTTCTTTCTCCTTCTTTCTTGACCTGGGCCAGATATAAACGTACAGAGAGAGAGGGAGAGAGAGAGGGTGTGTGTGTTGATTCCGGGCACGGGTTCAGGGTTCTGTAATTTTCTACAGAAAAACTGGTCAGAGAGAGAGAGAGAGAGAGAGAATGAGATGAGGATGGTGGGGGAAATAAATCAAACAGTTGGAGGGCGAAGGTGTGAACGTAGAGCGTATGACGCCATCCTGGAGGGAAAAAAATAAAGAAAAGGGCGAAACAAATTTGGGCTGGGGGTTATTATTGTTGAATTTAGGTTAGATTCTCGTAATTTGGAGTACGTGTGTGTTTTTTTTTTTCTCTCCTCCTTTCTGGTTGGCTTTTCACGAGAACCTTTCCAGTCCAAAAGCTCAGCTGCCCTTTCCCCCTCCAGGACAAAATGCGTTAACTTCTCCCCCATCCTTCTTCTGCTTCGTCAACTTGTCCTCCTTTGTAGTATTATATTTTACAATTAACTCCAACTTGTCCCTATGCACATAAATTATACCCCCCCCCCCCTCCCCCACACCTCTCCTCTGCGTCTAGGAGGGAGGAACTTCAACGGAGATATAGGCATATCGCACCGTGGGGGTACCACTGATGACCCGAATTAAAATTAAAATTTTCTGTTTCATTTAACATTTTATTTTTAACGTTTGATATGAAATTTTAAAAAAATAGAATAGAGGTGAGATGCGATATGAAATTTTAAAAAAATAGAATAGAGGTGAGATGCTAAATGAGACAGAAAATTCGAAGGGAATCAAGGGGTAGCTCAGTGGTAGAGTCGACCTTTACAGTATCTAAGGTCTTAGGTTCGATCCCTTTCCATGCCCCCTTGGGACAAAAAAAAAACAGACAGAAAATTCGAACTCATTGAATTAGAGTCATGTTTATTTCATTTTTTTAAAAGTTTATTTTAATCGTATAAAAAGTTATTTTAAAATTTAAAATATGTATTATTTTAAAATTATGTAAAAAAATTATTTTCTACCCTCCAATCAAACGAACCATTACTCACCCTGCTTGAGTGTTTAAATCTTACTTTTGACCCAGTTCCAATCAAACGAACAATTACTCACTCCGCTTTAGATCATATTTTTCATACAACTAATTAATTAATCTGAAATTTGAGAAAAGGATGACACTCGCATTTCGGTGATTGCAACACATAATTTTTTTTAATTTAATGTGAACATGATTTTTCAAACTAATTAGTACATTAGTTAATTAAGTAATATAGGTGGCTTTCAACAATATTAAAATAACATGACGTGAAGCCGGCCAGAATTAATAGATCAAATATATACTACTCCCTCCGTCCCGTAATAGATTATCTTTTAAAAATTAAAATTTGTCTCATAATAGTTGTTCTTTTAAGATTTCTAAACTTTTTTAACTCATATTTTCCTAATTTACCCTCATATTTTATAGGAGAATAGTATTGTAATCTCCATCTATAGTATATCCATAGGGTTTCTTGTGTACCTATAAATACATTATATTATCAAATCATTAAAGGTGTGAAGTATTAAGTTTTATCATGGTATCAGAGCCCGTAATAATGATATCATCCACATACACAAGAACATATATGATAACTCCAGAAATTTGCATAATAAAGAGAGAAGCATCTGCAGAAGAGTTGCGAAACCCTTGAGACAACAAGAATGAGCGAAGCTCCGAGCTTAGTACCATGCACGAGGAGCTTGTTTAAGACCATATATGGCCTTACGCAGACGACAAACATAGTCGGGGTGGTCCTTGTCAACAAAACCAGCAGGCTGAGACATGTACACATCCTCATAAAGATTGCCTTGTTGGAATGCATTATTGACATCCAACTGACGCATCTGCCAACCCCGAGAAACATCTAAAGAAAGAACTAAACGAACAGTAGTGGGTTTAACCACCGGGCTGAAAGTATCATAATAATCAATACCAAGGCGTTGAAGATACCCCAATGCAACCAACCTAGCCTTAAACCTGTCAATACTACCATCAGAAAGGCGTTTAAGACGAAAAACCCACTTACAACCAACGATGTTTTGGGAGGGAGAGGGAGGAACCAACTCCCAAGTACCATTCCGAACCAAAGCCTCGAACTCATCAACCATGGCCTGACGCCACAGAGAATTGCGAAGAGCCTGAGTAGCAGTAGTAGGTTCCATATCTGATCAGGGGCGGACTTAAGAAGGGGCACGTGCCCCCACTCAAAAAAAAAAAAATTTACCGAGTATTTCTGAATATGTCTCGGCACTTCTCCTTCTCTTCTGGCTCTTCTCCAAGACAGCACTACAG
>JAOTQG010086167.1:0-13840 GCA_025631175.1 Iris virginica
AATAATTTAATACTATTTAAGTATTTTATTAATGATATATTTTATATTATAAATATTTATTTTTATTTAAATAATTATAGAATAAAATTGAGGAGTTAATAGATAGGAATTAGGTTAAAACAAAATCTGCAGAGTAGATAGAAATCTACCTTCCCTCCCTCCCTCCCTCCTTAGAATAGTTCTAACTTCAACTGATGTTAATCAGCTGAATTTAAATTTGAAAATGGTGAAAATATTAAAAATTAGGATGCTTAGATAATTGCTATTTGAATTAAAATATTTAAAATAGAAAAAAGGGAAAAGAAAAAAAGAAAGTAATGAAGCTATTCATGCAGGTGACAAGATGCACAAATTATACTAGATCAGAATATGAGCGTTTGTACACGAATGCTATGATTCATTAGACTTGAAGCACTCGAACAAGTTCTTAAAAGAGCAATCGTCTCACACAGCGGCGCTTTCCGCTGGTTCCAACCATGCCGGCAATCCTTATCCCACAACCTCGCCTTACTCTCTCCCTCTTCGCCGCCACCCTCCGCCCTCTTTCTCTTATCTCCCGACACCGCAGCTTCTCATCCGCCGCCGCCGCCGTACAGTCACCAGCGCTCTCCCCTCTCAATTCCAATCCCAATGACCGCCCCGGCTCGCGCTCCGGCCCTCCTCCACAACTTGATACTGTACAGAAAATCGATGTTAATCCTCCCAAAGGCACCAGGGACTTCCCTCCCGAGGATATGCGCCTCCGAAATTGGCTCTTCGGGAACTTCCGTGAGGTACATTCCCTCAATTACTCAGCTATAATATACTCCCTCCGTCCCCAAAATGACTGTCAAAATTTGTTCTTGATCAAGAATAAATGTTGACATTCATTTTGGGGTGGAGGGTGTAATTCGAATATTTCTAAATCATATCCTACTCAATTACACTTATTTTGGAGTGGGGTGTGTGTGTGTGGTAGTAAGTAAACAAATACATTGACCAAAAAAGTGAGTGTTCCTTATGATATGAGCAATGGCCAATGATCCCACCATAGACTGATATACTCTCCATTACTACTCTATAAATAGTTGCCACTGATATTTTCAGTTTCCTGGATCATTTTTGCTGGTAAAACAAAAAGGGTGCACCATTATATTGTGATACTATTCTTTTCAATTCGAAAATTACCAATTGCAATCTCTCAGCATAAGAAATAAACTTTGCGGTCCAATGAGTAATTTTAGCAGTAATCATATCCACCAAGACTTGATAATCCTCATCCTTCAATTAAATTATCTAACAGGAAGGTTTCCCTTAAGGCATGCCAACCGTATTACTTAACTGTGATTTAATCTCTTCTGAAACTCCGAAATAGTATATCAAACTTTTTTTCTGAATAGCCTGCAGTCAGTATATCCCGTCAAATTGTTTTAGAGCATTATTAATCACCTGAGTAGAAACCAAGTCAGCTTTTTCCAAGATAAACGAATCATTAGCAAAACAGAAATGTGAAAGGATATGTGGTTGAATAGATAAGGTTTTGGCATGGCTAAGGATGCTAGTATCTTGTAGCGATATACAGTGTTTAGTTTGTTATGGAAGATTTGGATAGAGAGGAATTCCCAATTTTTAATAAATCATGAGTAATCATCTTCCATCCTTTGGGAAATGATTCCCCGTTGGATCTCTCTTTGGGCCCGATGTTTGGAAAGCTGCTCTCTGCTCATTATAGTTTCCACCTCCCGTACTATCGTCTTCTTTTTTAATAAAATTTCTTTTTTCTATAGAAAAATAAAAATAAGAATTGCCAAATCCCACAAATAGGATCATAGCTAATAGGTATATATCCTCATTGGCCAATACTGAAATCCAGTATACAACTAAAGCGTCCATGACTAGAAGAAGAACTTAAGGAGATTATGGATCTCCTTATGTCTCAAACCCTTCCCTGCTGAAAAAACCATCCTAACTGCCATTTATATTGACAAGACTATTCGAGTGTAGTCACACATTTTTCAGTTCAGTGTCTTAAATTGCTTAGGTTTGTTAAGAACCCGTTTTCTAATTTTATCAACTACATCCATAATTCTATGATTTTTAACTTATATAACGTTAAGAAGGCAAATTAATGTTTATAAATCTTTGGTCACAACTAGCTGAATTGACCCCCCAAAAAATGTTCATGTACTCCTTCCATGGACTGTAGAGAAGCATTCGCTTGTGTCTATATACTAACCCAACAATGAGGTTGACATAAAATGTGATCGATTTTCTTGCTTCTTTAGCAAAACTTAATGTCAAAGTTGTGAATTTTTATGCTTATTTTGTCCATCCATTTCAACTAAAGAGTCCAACATTTGACTTTTTTGGTTAACTTCGATTACGGTAGGACAGAAACACAAGCCACTTCCCCGTTGAGTGTTCACATTTTCTTGAGTAATGTCGTACAGCTTTGAAAACATACGTGGATCATCTACATGCCATATTACTAATATATATAAAAAAATCTAATATTCATAGGTAAAAGATGACACTTTTCACTTAATACATTTGTGTGTGTATATATATATATATAAAATATCTAGATGCCTTTGTGGAAGATAAGAAGTACAAATTTAAAAATTATTAAAGTTGCAAGTCATAACATTTCCAATGCAATTTAGTGATTGAAGTTTAGTTTCCTAAAATGGAAGATGTATGCGGAGTTTGATTTGATACTCTGCCCATTTTGACTTTTGACTCGTGAAAGTCAACTTTTTGGGCGGATCAGAGTAAGCTTTATCCTTGCATGGGTGTAAGCCTTTGTTTGCGTTTAGATGAACCAGGTTTGAATTTTTATGAGTTTTAATGCTTAAAACATTTGGCGGGTTTCAGGTAATTGGGAGTCCATGGGAACTGGCACATTTATATGTCAGTTTAATCAATTTTGTGTGACTTGAGTTTAATGTTTGTGGATCTATTTACTTGAATCTTCGGGGGATTTCACGTTATGAAGAATTGGTTATACACAATGTATTTGTACACGAGTGCATGTCCTTATTGTTTTTGGATGCATAGGTATAAAAGTTTGTTAACTTGACACTTGTTTTGAAGGCTCAAATGGCTGAAACCTTTTCTAATAAGGTACGTGTGTTTGCACATGCAAATGTGCTACTGCATATAATGTGCACTTTAATACTTGTGAATTTTGTGTACTTTATTCTATTGAGGGCTTTACATGATTAAGGATTCTTTTGTTTTCTCTTTTTTTGTGTGTATGCGTGTGAATTGTAATTTGGTGCTTTAGTTTGAATAATTTGACTTTGTATACTTAAATTATCGGATCTCTTTACATTTGTGGGAACATATTGTTAACACTTGTGTGCCTATGTAAATGTGTATAACTACAACTCAATTTGTATTGATTTTCTGCTAAATTATGTAGGTTTCACAAGTGTTTGGGTTTGAGGAGGTTGACTTTCCGGTATTAGAGTCAGAGGCACTATATATCCGAAAAGCAGGGGAGGAGATAAGAGATCAGGTTTAGTAGTTTCTATTTCGTGCTTTGATTAGAACTTACATTAACGGGTTTTGATTTTGTTATATTTTGTTGCATCTTTCCAAAGTGTTTCTTATCATTCTTGGTAAGTGTGGGATTGTGCCCGACCTTGGATGTTTTTTATGACAATGCATTTGTTTTAACTCTATTTGATTGATGAAATGAGTTTTAAGATGATTAATTGAAAGAGTAATAAGATGGAGAAATCATCTAATTGCGTAGGAGGAGGTTTGTGAAAGGGGTTGGTTTAAAGATGGCTTAGCTTTGAGGAGCCCATAAGGATGAAGATCTCTTTAGTAGGAAAGTGACTTTGTCAGTTTCCTCTTGACTCAGTCAATATGTCTAATTGTGATTTTTATATAAAAAAAAATGAAGTCTAATTGTGATTAAAAGCAAGTTAGGTTTGGATCATAATGGGTGGTTTGCTCGTATTTGGAGCTCAGTCACTCATAGAAGTCCTTGAAAATTTAAAAGTTACCGTCACATCTTGTATTTATCTCTAAACCGTCTTAAGATGCGAAAATGGGTTCTTATCCTGTGAGTCCTTTTATCCCCTTCCGCAAGTCCTTGGGAATTTGTTGATAGTGTTACTTCATTTGTGTACCTCTAGGCTCTAACCCATCTCAAGGTGGATTGGGCTCTTATCCCATCCTGGAAAGGTGAATGAGTTGGGGAACCGCAATACGCCTAGCCCAAAAGCCCTGTTTGCTTCGTTGTTTCCATTGTTGACCAAGCACCTAGGCCCCACACATGCTTGTCCAAAAGTTACAAGGATGATTGTTGGTGCTAAGTATAGGTGGCAACTTTATAAGCCACTTAAATGCTTGACGTCCCCTTTGCCTAACAATCATGAGATGTCCTCGTAGCAGTCAACATGAGCTGTCATAGGGTCCACCATCAATGTTCAACCCCCATTGACAGGTCATAGCATATCACTAATGACTAATTACCCTTTAGTGGGGCCCATAACAAAGTTGGGTGCTGCTCGGCTCATGTAATAGTCGTCTCATACCATTTATAGCAAGCTGAGCTCAATATCCACTATTTGCCATTCCACTAGCACACCAATCAACTTTGTCAACTAGGTAGAACATAGCTTTACTCCAAAAGTCCACCTATACTTGTTGTTGCTAAGTAGAAGTCGGTCACCACTCTATAAAACCACACTATTTCCCACATCTAGCTGACATGAGATCGAGGTCAGTGGTCCTTTTATAGGGCTTCTTTCATCTCCATTCAATTCATTTAACCTCATGGTTTTCAATACCAACATCATCCGTGGAGTTTTGGGCAGGCATACGGTGGGCCTAGTTGACCGAGATGTGTGGTGGGACAATGGGTTGCAGTGTAGCCGATTGGACTTCTGGCTTGAGTTGTTACTAGTGATATCAGAGACCCATGAACTTTTGGGTAGGCCCGTGCGGTGGACCCAGTTGACTCAGATGCTCGGTGGGATGCGGATTGTTACAAGAGGTATCAAAGTGAAACTCTGATCAAAATTGTAATCACCAGTTGGCATGATTTTGGTATATGGTTCGGCCTTGGCAGAGACGTCGATTTGAGGGGCAAAGATTGTGACCCCCCTCTTACATTAGGAAGATTTGGAAATTTGTGTGACTTAATAACATCATCCATAGACTTTTACTGCGGGCCTAGTTGAGCTTGGTGCTCGGTGAGACAGTGGGAGACATGGTAGTGGACTTGGGCTTTGAGCTTTGGGCATTACAAATGACATCAACCCTGGCTAGAATTGTGAATCCCCGGGGGTCCTATCTTGATTCGTTCCGCCATTGACGAGAACGTCAAAGATTGGAGTTGGGGAATTAGAATCACTTATCAGTCGCCCCATACTATCACCTAGCAACAATATCATCCATTGACTTGTGGATGGATCTAGTTTATTCACTCTCCTAAACTCTTGTTTTGTCCTCTCTCTTTCTTTATTTGAAAAGCTGCTTTTGTTTGGTCCCTTGTTCTTAATAAGCTCAAAATAAATAATGCTTGATAACCTCGTAGACTTTGTAAGAGATCTCTCCTAAGGATTGCTGTGTGGTGTGTAAGGGTGTCTCGAAGCCTCACTATGATGCTCATGGTGACAGAGTGCGGTATTTTTGAAACTAGTTGTTTGTGGGGGCGGGGGTTGCAGATGCATGGTTTGCCCTGTTACTCTTGTCTTCTTTTCCAATTGTGCTTTAGAGGTTTGGGCAGGGACAAGGATGCAAGATTATTGTGGGAGGTTAGGGCGTTAGCTATCCTCTAGTGGACATGTATAGGGAGGAATCATTGCCCATTGCCCACTAAGCCTCTTTGGGAAATAGTTGTGTTTATTGTCACCCTGTGGTCCTTGCTAGGGGTGCCTTTAAAGGTGTTCCTTCACCAGCAAGGCAGCTTGAACTAAGTAATTTAATTTCTTGAGTACTTTTGGTTTTTTTATTCGCACTGTTCTCCTTTTTGTCTTCTTTCTTATGATGTCTGCCTCTTGTAATCATTCTTTATCTTTTAAATATTTTCTTCTATTCTTATAAAAACTAAATAAGGTGATGAACAAAGAATATAACGAGGAATTACTAAAGGGTGATATAGGTTTGTTTTAATGGAAGCTTTTAACATGGTATGTTGCAAACAAAAATTTTCACAAGTAGTTGGAAACATGTATTTTGAAGTGTTCATATTTTACTGGGGAACTTTAAATTAGTTGAATTTTGAAGTTTTTGGATTGCTAAATTTCTTTTGTAACTGAATACACTATTGTGGAAGTGAGAATTTTATTAAAGCTTTTAAGTTTCTTTATTTCTCCATCTTGATGCAGCTTTATTGCTTTGAGGATAGGGGGAATCGACGAGTTGCATTGAGGCCTGAACTCACTCCATCTTTGGCGAGGCTTGTGATACAAAAAGGGTACTTTTCTACTTGATACGTGCTTTCCTTCTTGTCTACAGTCATCTTTTAATGTTTCCTTATTAGAATGTATTCATTTCTGCGTGGTCTTTGCTAATATAGTTTTTCAAGTGTTTTGCATTTGTTACCTACATATTATTATTTTTATGTATGATTGTGTATCCAGGTCACGGATGCCAGAATTTGATCTCCCTGTTTTGTTCTGTCCAGAAAATCTATACCCCTTCCAATAAAATGGTTTGCTGTTGGACAGTGTTGGCGTTATGAAAGAATGACTAGGGGACGGCGTCGTGAACACTACCAGTGGAACATGGATATCATTGGTGTCCCTGATGTAACTGTATGTTCCTTGACTTTAGAAGCTGCCTTTATTTTTTATCTATATATCTTTTCACACATTATAGTGAGCATCTGTTCATATTTATGTGATATTTAACTTTTTGGGGGAAGTTTATGTACTAGATTTGTTCTTTTATGAGTTCAATCTTATATTGTTTTGAAGTTTTCAATCCTAGAAATTTTCCATATAAATAAAGGCGCCCTATGAGACATTTTGGAACCAGGTGTTGATGAATCTTCCAATTAAGAAGCATCAGTTCATTTTCCCAAACATCGAGCGGTGTCCCCATTGATAAATGACTATAAAGTTCACTTTGAAGAAAATTTCATTGATTGTGGAAAGATGTCTCAGCGTTACTCTAGGGTCATTGGTGCATATTCAAACAACAATACACTTTTTGTTTTTGACCCAGTGGGGAGAGGAAGGTGCGTCAAGTAAGTTTCAAGCCTATCTTTCAAGCTGCATGATTACTGAGGAAACTTCATTGAAATCTTTCAAGCTACTTTTGGGAGGTCTTTGGTGAGCGTTGTTGACCCAAGCGGAAAAAAGAGTAAAATGGTGGTTGAAACTAACGAGGGGCAGAATCCTATCCAGAGGTGCAACAGAGGGGCGCGAGAACTTTTACGTCTTAAATCCGAGGTTAGTTATAAAGGGGGATATAAGGAGAGAGGGAGGTCAGCGGGGGTATGGCACAATCGTTTACTTGTTGATATGAAAGTGTATATTGTTAGGGGTTTAGGGGAGCAGTTGAAGTGGCGTAAAGTTAGAGAGGTTCTGTCTCGAGTGAATCCTGTATAGTGTTTCTCCAGGAATCTAAGAGGGAAGAGGTGGGTAATAATTTGATTAAGAGTATTTGGGGTACTCATATAAAATAGTGGGAGTTCTTGGATTCGATAAGGGCTTTTGGGGGGGGGGGGGCATTGTTACATGGGATACTCGTGTTGCCTCTAAGCTTGAGGTTATACGAGGATCGTTCACGTTATCAGTTAAATATCAAAGGGTATGGGGTTTGGTGTTAGTGCAGTGTATGGTCCGAGTGGAGCGAGAGGGGGTGAGGTGGTGCATAGGAGGTGACTTTAATGTGATTCGCTATCCGAGCGAAAGTCTAGGAGGGAGTATGAGGCGTTTTGATGAGTTTATTAAAGATCATGATTTGAGCGATCTTCCTTTAGCTAATGGTATGTTCACTTAGTCTTAGTCTATAGCTGGGGAGAGAAACCGTGCCATGGGGATAGATAGGTTTCTAGTGAGCAATAGTCGACTCTTCCTAGAATTGTGTTAGACCACATTCCTATTTCCTTATAGTCAAATTAGGTGGGGACCTACCCCATTTCGGTTTGAGAATATGTGAATGTTACATTTTGGTTTTGAGGAGTTAGTGAGTAATTGGTGGAGTGAGTGCGTGAAAGAGAGGTGGGGTGGTTTTGTGGTGATGCGTAAGCTTAAGCATCTCTCAAGAAGCAGTTAAAGATCCGGAAGAGGGAAGCGTTTGGAGATATTTGGATTAGAAAGGCGGATATCATTCGTGGTATTGAGGAGTTAGATAGGATTGAGGAGAGTCGGTCGTTGTGTGTTGGTGAGATTACTAGGCGGTCGATATTAAGGGATGAGCTTGAGGAGGTTTTTCTCAGAGAGGATGTGAGTTGCTGTAAAAAATCTAGAGTTAAATGGGTCCGGAAGGTGATAGCAATTCTACGCTCTTTCATAGGGTGGCTAGAGGCAAGTGTATACGAGGGTATATTCGAGAGACAGAATTGGATGATGGCTCTGTAACTATGATCTTCGGGTGATCGTTGATGAGATCACTGGATTTTATGACGCACTTTACGCTGGAGAGCTTGTTAATCGTCCTATGAGAGAAGGTTTAGACTGGATTCCAGTTTTCGAGGAGTGGGGTGGTTAGAAAGGCCATTTGAGGAAGGAGAGGTTTAGTCGGTTGGTCTCATTTAGCAGGTTATAAGGCACCAGGTCCTTATGGTTTAACTATGGCGCTCTTTCATTCTTGTTGTGACATTGTTAAGGGGGATGTTATGACTTATGAGAGTGTTGTTTGATGAGTTTTTCGCGAATGGAGTGGTCTGTCAGATTATCAACTCCACTTTTATCACTCTTATTCCTAATAAAGATAGGTCCCTCAAGGTTAAGGACTTTTGACCTTCTAGCTTGGTCGCTAGTATATATAAGATCATCACTAAGGTTCTTTCTCGCAGACTTGGAGAGCTGTTGGCTTAGACTATTTTCTGAGTCTCAGTGTGCATTTGCTGGTGGACGACAACTTATTGATGCTGCTCTGGTGGCTAATGAGGTTGTGGACGACCGTCGACGTAGGGGGATGAGAGGTCTTCTTCTTCAACTTGATTTTGAGATAGCTTATGACCAGGTTAATTGGATATTTCTTGAGCTAGTAAGGGAGAGGAAAGGTTTTGGCGTTAGTTGTTATTTTTCCGCCTCATTCTCTGTGATGATTAATGGGGAACCACGCAAGTGGTTCAAAGCTTCTAGAGGGATTCGTCGGGCGATCCTCATTCTCCTTTCCTGATTACTTTGGTGGTTGATGTCCTTAGTAGGCTTCTTAGAAGGAGCAAAGAGAGGGGTGTCTTAAAGGGTTGTTTGGTGGGTAATAATGGGATGAGGGTTTCTCACCTCCAATTTGCAAATGATACCACTTTGTTCTTGTCTGAGGGGGTGGAGAGATTTAAGAATGCCCTCACCATTCTTCAAGTTTTCGAGACTGTGTCGGGGTTGAAAATCAATTTGTCTAAATGTTGTTAGGTTGGGATTAAGATGGAGTGAAGTAGTGAATTCTTATGCTTCTCTTGTGGAATGCAGTGTTACACAATTTCCATTCCCCTATCTTGGTCTATCTTTGGGAGGGAATCCTTTGACGTTTAGTTTCTGGCATCCGGTAGTATCTAAGATTTCTGAGAGATTAGATGTGGGGAAGCGAGTTTATTTCTCCTTGGGAGGTAGAGTGACCTTGATTCGGTCCTGTTTGTCAAGCATTCGGATGAATTATTTGTCTCTTTTTAAGATACCCGTCGGAGTTACCGAGAGATTAGAAAGGATCATGCGGTGCTTTTTGTGGAGTGGGGCAAAGGAGGAGAGGGGTTTAGAGCTTGGGAATTTGGTTTTGGAGAGATTAGGAAGGATTATATGTCGATTTTTATGGAGAGATCATTTGGTTGCCTTGGAGGTAGTGAGTAGGCGAAAGGAAGGGGGGGGGGTTAGGGCTTGGGAATTTGGTTATCAAGAGTATCTCCATAATTGCTAAACTGGGTTGTGGCGTTTCCCGTTGGAACCTTGTTCTCTTTGGCATAATGTTATTAAGAACAAGTTTGGTGCATAGAGGGATCTGTAGGACGTTTCTATTAGCTCTTCTCTAACCTACGCAAGCCCGTGGAAGTTCATACATAGCTGCTACCACTTGTTTCGTCCTCACATTCGGTACATGGCCGAGTCTGGTAATAGAGTTCGTTTATGGGAGGATCATTGGATAGGAGATTTGCCTCTAAATTTATCATTTCCTCAACTCTATAAAATTTCCAATTTTCATAATGCTCCTATTTCTTCCTTTCTGGTTAGGGAGGTGATAGGTTCTCTTGGGGTTTCCATTTCTTCATAAATTTAAATGATGGAAATTCCTCAGGTGTTGTAGGCTTGTAGCTCTTTAACGTCAGCTTTCTTCTTTTCATCCCTCAAAGCATGTCGATCGTCGATACTGGGTACCAGAAGGTACATGTATTTTTACACCTACATCCTTTATGAATATCCTTAAATTCATCCCGATTTTTCTCTTTACAAATTCATTTGGAAGACCAAAGTTCCGTTCAAGTTTAAGGTCTTTGCTTGGGCTGTGATTCTTAATCGACTGAATACTTATGATTAACGATAGCTGCGGCGGTCAAATAGGGTCATATCTCCCGATGTATGCATTATATATACGGGTGGAAATGTGATTAATGATAACCTATTTCTGCATCGTTTGGTTGCTCGACGTCTTTGCTGTGCTTTGTTTGGGTTGAGGGGAGAAGCTTGGGTTTCTCCTCGTTCGGTCAAGGAGATGTGCTGCATGTGCATGATTAGACATCTGGGATTTGGTTCCAAGGGAGTTGCTGAAGTCTTGTGGGGCTGTGTTATTTTTAGTCTGTTGTGGAATATATGGACTGAGCCAAATGCTCGCATTTTCAGGCATCAAGAGTTGGCCTTTTCCTCTTCTTTGGGAAAGGATATCCTTTCAGGCTTCTCTTTGGGCACGGAGTGTGGGAGCTTTACATGGATTGCCTTTATCAGATTTGGCAAGAGATTGGCATGCAGTCTTCTTTTAGTTATTTGTCATGTTTCAACTCTTGTACTTTTCTTTCCTAGAGTTTTAGTTTTTGGATCTGTACCTTTTTTGGGCGAATTTCTGGCCCGCCTCTTTCTTTGTATTCTCTTTCTATCTCTATAATATAAGTTCTTCTTTTATCAAAAAAAAGAAAAAGAAAAGGTTAGTACATCCTCAACACGTGTGCTTGCCTATGTATAGGTTAAGTTAACATTTGCACCTCTTGTATACAAGCAGCCATCGACCACTTATTTTTACCCCAAAAATGCCCCCATCTTTTATCATTTTGGGGTGGGGTGGGGGGGGCAAAAGCGTCGAAATAAAATAAAGGCGTGCCTAGGAAAATGTGCATTGGAGTCAATTATTTGTTTTACTATTCCCATGCACTATACGTCTTTATTTATTTTTGACACTTTCACTCTACGAAAAGAGGGGAATTGAGGGAGTATTTGGGAGACAAATGAAGGGGAAATGGATAGTTGTATACTCTTGGGACATTTCAATGGATATAAATGTGTGTGTGTGTGTGTGTGAGCATGTTCTCTCAGCTCCTCCACCCTGTATATGAATCTACTTCCTGATAGGCTGAAACCCATGTACATGTTATTGGCCTGTTACAGCTTATAAGTTGATTCTGAAGCTGTCTTTCATGTTTTACTTTGTTATTATATTGATTAGGCTATCTCTGCTTTTTGTTTGTGACACTCAACTCATTTTTTGTTCTAGGCTGAAGCTGAGCTTATTTCATCTATTGTTACATTTTTCAAGCGCATTGGGATCACAGCATCAGATGTTGGGTTCAGGATATCTAGCCGAAAGGTCTGAACTAATACTTTTATTACTGTATGCTGCAGAAGATGCCGTTCTTTGCCTCGTATTTATTTGCATGTTGTGCTGTTATTTCCTATGATTACTGCTGTCAAAGCCTTTGTGTTAATGAAGCATTTGAACTGTTTCATATTATATTTTGTTAAGAATCTAAATTAGTTTCATAGTCAGAAGTTTGTTTATCTGGCCCAAGTTACTTTTTAATTCGAAAGTTGTTGTGGTGGAGGGGAAGGAGGAAAAGGGCGGATGGAAGCTTTCGGAGAAGGACTTCAAAGAAGACAAAAATGGAGAGGAGGAAGAAGGTTGTGATTTTGATGAGAGTTTGGCTGGTCGTTAATGTTTGATTACAAGCTGCTTTATTGCTTTCATGATTTACTTTGGGTTTGTGTTAGTATGTAGCTTTCTTTTTTGATTTGTACCTCAAAAATTGTGCGTTGCTGCTTGTGTGTGAGTGTATGCAACTTTATGCCAGAGTTGCCAAGGTAACATGTTAGATAGAGGATGTGGAATGAGTGGCTGTATATAGAGGAAGATGAATGAATTATCAGCTGGCCGGAGTTTATTTTCCGGCCGGGAAGTTGCCGATTTCGTAAGTGATGGAGGCAGTAATCCGCACAGATCTGCTAAGGAGAATGGTTACTTATATTATAGGGGTAATATTAGGAGTTAAGTGATATTAATATACTATTTGTAGAAAAGGGAAGATTTCTGGGATGGAGTATGTTGTCAAGGTTCAAATAGAACTTGTAATTCGTAAAAACCTGACAAAGCAGCTGATAAATGACATGGTAGCCTGATAGGCTAAAATAAGTTCAAATGAGGTAAAAGATCTAATTTACCAGATGCAGAAGTTGAGGATTCAACACATAATGAAAGTCTCAAATTAATTTCAGCAGAATTTATATCATAAAAGAAGACAAAAGTAGGTATGAATTCCTTGCCCTTTACAACAACAACAACAAATCCTTAATTCCAAACACATGGGGTCAGCTACATGAATCTTTTTCTATCATTCCACGTGATCCAATGCGAATTCACCATACAAGCCTTCGTCTTTCTTGTCTTTCCGTATTGGTGATGTCCCTGTTAACATTGACATAACCCTTCTCCTAGCTTGATTAAGACCGATGTGATATTTCTAGGGTTGGAAAACAACACGCAAGAGAACGCGGCCATACAAGTAATATAACGATAAATCGAGTCGAACCCACAGAGACGGATGAATCAACACTCGCTAAGTACCGAATAATCGATTTCAATCTTAATCTAAGCATATTAAATAAACGATAGTTGTTTGTTAGAAGTAATGGGAATAATCGGTTAGTATTGTATAGCATTTATCTCAAGGGGGCTTAGTGTAATATGTGTATATGGGTAGAAGTAGAGATGTAAGTGTAAAGTTTTCATTCTAAGAAATATACATAAAAGTTACTCCCTCTCTCTATCTCAGATCTACGTTCTCTCTCTAACCTATTTCTTGGGCTGAATCTGACTTGGTATCAGAGCCAAGGTTAGAGAGCAACCCATGAAAATCTGAGAGCACCATCATAACCAACACGAAAAACCGAGCCAGGTGTGAAAGTTTCAGCCCCATGGGAGCTTCGACGACTTTTTTAGCTACTGTTCCGGCAACCAAATTGTGTGGGTAGGCTCGTTTTTTCATGCTGATTTCAGATCCGGTGGAGTTGTAGTGTTTTGGTGAGTTTTTGATGGTGTTTTAGCCCCGGGACAGATCTGCGTACTATAGGTATATCTTTTTTTCATTTCGTTTTTCACTTCTGCCCTTGGTTTTCTCATTGGGTTATGTTGTGAATGAAGTTTGTATAAGGATTACTTGGTGTGATCATTGATTTCGTTGGTTAATCGTTGATTCGTTTCGTTTCGGTTGTTATTGGGTTTGAATATTTGAGAGTGCTTCTAAATTGAGTTACCA
>JAOTQG010086277.1:0-12632 GCA_025631175.1 Iris virginica
CGAACTCTTAAACGTAAAATAGAGGTGGCGACTCTCAATTTTTCTAACAAGTTGAGTGGTCACTAAAGAGAAACCCATGTTGTACCAAAATTCTCGTCACACACGCCCGATAACACGTTTCATTCGAGAAAAATCTCGATGAATTAAATCATTAATCCGAGGGCGTGAGAACGGGGGTTCTCACACTTCCTTGGAGACTTCCTCAATGTTGGTGCAGTATTGTAACTTGGAGTAGAAAGAGTTTACTTAACTCAATTCATCGCTGAAGTTTTCCTTGGCTGCTCATTCCTCCTTCCTCAAGCGTCGCTCGCGTGCTCTGCTGCTATCCAAGCCCTAACCTCAAATCTTAAGTGGTTTCTCTTTTCAATCAAATTTTCTCTCCTTTTCCTCTTCCGTGCGGAGGAGTGATTTTCCCCCAGATCGTCGTTCTGTTTTTCTCGCCCTTTCTCTTGCGTGCAGCCCAAATAAGATGGAAAAATAAGAATATCTAACTCCCTATTCAACGGGCCCATCAAAACAATTTTAGAAGGACACGTAGCTTTCTCTCATGTAAGGTAAAACCCTCTCTCAATTAAGTCCAATAGTTTAAACCTTAACCACTTATCCCCACCTTATTTACAAACACATTTCAAAATAGTACACACAAATAATTAAAAGAAGATGGTAAAATATGCATTCATATATAATTACATTATAATAACTAATTATTAAACCTTTTATTCATTAAAAAAATTCTATCACATTCTCACTCCCTTAAAAGAAGTTTAGTCCTCTAACCTTATTGTAGCTATCCTCCAAAAAGATTGAGATACTTATCTCGCATCTCGTTTCAAGCTCCTATGTAGCTTCTTGCTTCGTACGATTACTTCATTGAACCTTAACGTACAGTATGGTGCACTTCCTCAGTACTTGATCCTTTTTATCAACGATTCGGATAGGCGCTTTATCGTAGGTAAGGTCCTCCCGTAGCATAATTTATGGAAGAGATGTGAGGACTACCAAACAATCACTTTCCAAAATGGAGCTGCTCCGCTGCTAATGATCACCCTACCACAAGTGATAATGAACCGAATCAAATGAGTAGTTAAATTTCAAGAATGAGATACTTAATAAGGAGATTAAACAATTGAATCAGATGTCTCATATTTATCTTTCACAAAAGATAGCCAATTTGTGGTGAAAAGCATTAATGAAATCAGCCATAGACTTGATGCAACCCTTTTGAATGAATTGTTCTCCAGAGTCCTAACAAATCCAACAATGACGACTTATTTAGGGTGATTTTTTCATTTGATTTTGAATTTTTATAATGCTTAACCTAAAAAATAAAAGAGATAAATAGAAAAATTATGAAAGAGAAAAATCAAAAATCAAAAAATTTGGGCGAAAAACATCTAGAACACACCCTTAGAATTGTGACGGTTCAGTTTGTTGGGTAAAAAGTACAGGGGGTAAGTTGGAGAAAGCTAAACTACAGGGTGAGTAATGTAATTTTCCGTTTCCTTATTTATCGTTGGTAACATAACCCTAGGTCCCTCCCCCGCCAAATTCACTGTTACACTCCGCAGCCCCAAAATCCACCCCTTCCGTCGAGCTAATTCCACCGTCCGCCGGCGGCCATGGAGGAGGTCTGCGAAGGGAAGGACTTTTCCTTCCCGAACCAAGAAGAAAAAATCCTGCAATGGTGGGACGAAGTCGAAGCCTTCAAAACACAACTAGACCGCACCAAAGACAAACCAGAGTACATCTTCTACGACGGCCCGCCGTTCGCCACTGGCCTCCCGCACTACGGCCATATCCTCGCCGGCACAATCAAGGACATTGTCACGCGGTACCAGACCATGAAGGGTCACCATGTCACGCGCCGTTTCGGTTGGGACTGCCACGGCCTCCCCGTGGAGCATGAAATCGATACAAAATTAGGTATTAAGACGCGCGAGGATGTCTTGAAGATGGGAATTGGGAATTATAATGAGGAGTGTCGGAGTATTGTTACTAGGTATGTTGGGGAGTGGGAAAAAGTTATTACTAGAACTGGGAGGTGGATTGATTTTAAGAATGATTACAAGACTATGGATTTGAAGTTTATGGAGAGCGTTTGGTGGGTATTTGGGCAGTTGTTTGAGAAGGGTCTTGTTTATAAAGGCTTCAAGGTTGGTTTTTTTTTTTTTTTTAAATTTTAATTTTATTAATTTATTTCCAAAATGAGTTTAACTTGATTATGACCTTTTTTTTTTTTGGGGGGGGGAATTTATAACAGTTGTTATTGATAAATTACTTGATACTCTTGTGGGTTTGAAATCTTAGAATCTAGATCACAATAACGTTATGCTAAATAATAATTTGATAATATCTTATGCTAATTTTGAGATGGAAGAAAGCACATTTAGGATATTTTTCCGCTAGAAAATTGGCAGAAAAAAGATATGAAGTCTTATTTGTACTTTGCTCGACAGGTTATGCCATACAGCACTGGATGCAAGACGCCCTTGTCCAATTTTGAAGCTAATTCGAACTATAAGGATGTTCCTGATCCTGAAGTGATGGTGGCTTTCCCAATTGTTGATGATCCAGATGGTGCAGCATTTGTGGCATGGACAACAACACCATGGACCCTCCCCAGTAATCTCGCGCTTTGCGTCAATGCCAAATTTGTATATGTGAAGGTTAGTCAACACAGGGTTTCTTAAGTTGTCGAATTTGATGGATTGAACTCTTGCATGCAACTCCATGTATTTAAAAATGTTAGTAGTCATTGTGTTGATTGTAGAGCTTGTCCGTTGCATTTGTCCTGTAATATGGTAAGTGCCTAAACTATTGAACTGACGTTAAATGTGTAAGCATCGAGGATGTACATTGAGCCCTCGACTTTGGCATTGTAATAGTCCCAGTAACCCATTTGTTGATCGTAGAACTGGGCATTTACTTCTATCTAATTATTGGATATGCTCTTGGATTATTAAACCTGACCTTAATCAGGATGCATCTAGGATATAAATTCTGTTCCAGTCATGTGTTTTAACTCTTACTCTATTTGCACTGAGATTATGTTTGCCAATTCTTAGCCTAGAAATCAGGATGCGTGCAATGTAAAATAGAACGGCACCTATTTAGGGATAAGGACAGTGATTGTACTTAACTTTGTTAGGTGGCCATTATTTGGTTGGCGAGTGTTAGGTAATCAGCTCTTTCTAGAAACTTAGGTGGGGATTGGATGCAATGTTTTTGTCATGTGCATTTAATATTTGGTCAATTGGTAATTTATATTTTTTGATAAAAAAAAGAATATCATTATATAGAAAGAGGTTACAAACAAACAAACAAACAAATGTTCCAAAGCATAGGAAGATGCATACACAAAAACACATAAATTACTGCATATCACCAAAACTCCTGTCCCAAATAGAAGACCGCACCCAACTTCTCCCACGAAAGCGAAAGCGATAATTCTCTATTTCTGAAAAATTCGAGAATTCCTCTCAATCCAAATGTTCCACAACAGGGTGAACACGACACATCCCCACAACAAAGAAACATTCATCGATCGACCAAAATCAAAATGTGTAATCATACAGAAATCTTCCACACCGCATAGTGCAGATCTCACCCTACATCCCGAACAACCTACACCAAATATTTCAAGGCATAGGAAGATGCATAAACAAATGCTCGTGAAACTTGGTAGCTTTCATACGGAAAACACACATATGAAGAGATATGTCTTTGGACGTCTCCTTTGTCGTCAATCATTAGTATTCAACCTACCGAGGACCGCCACTTTGTACCGGAACGGAATCTTGGACCTCCAAATGAAATTATAAGGGGAAAGTCAAGCTTGTATATGTGGGCAAAACTTTTTGGTGAAAGACTAGCAAAAAAAGACTTGGGATGTTCGGGAATCGGAATTCGATGATCAGATTGAAGATCCGAAGGACAAAAAGAAACAACTACAGTAATAATTATGCAATCGATATGGATTGTCTATCATTGAGATTCCTCACAAAGTGGAGATTCCAAGTAACCTGACCCCATCCCTAACAAGAAATACAATAATTGAAGCGCTGTGAAAACTAGAATACCAAAACAAACTAGTAAAAGAGAAATTAAGAGGAAAGTTCTCTATCCAATGATCCTCCAAAAATTGAACACGATTCCCGACTCCCAAGCCCAACCTCCTAGCAAACATGAAGATAGAAGAGTTAAAAACAACTAGAAATGAACTTCCAAGGATTAGCATACATGATAGAAATGGAAAAAATCCATAATAAACCCATCTGGGCCAAGATGCCTTATTACCGGCCAATTCGAAACGACTCGCTAAATCTCGGCCTCCTCAAATTGTCTCTCCAACCCCTCGCCTTCTCCTCCGAAATAAGACTCTAATTCAGAACCTCAAACATTGGTTGACTAACATATTATTCTCCGAATATAAGTTCTTGTAAAAATAAAAAATCTCCTTAGCAACTATCCCACATCTCTAATTATAGTGCCATGTTCCATCTCAATCTCCTTATGTACCACCGTCTACGCTTTCTAAGTCACCCTATGAAACAACTTGAAATTGCAATCCCCTTCCTTGACCTATTTTACTCTATCCTTTTGATGCCAACTAACATCATCTTTAAACAAATGTCTAGACCATCTATTTAATTCGTCATGACAAGCTAGTCTCTTCTGCCTTATCCAACTCCTCTACTCCCCTAATAAGCTTGCACTTCCTTACCATGATATTCCCAAACATCTCCTTATTCAAAATCTTTAGCTTACTTTCAAGTATCTCATCTGATGCTCATCAAAACGTACCCTCCACACCTCTTAACCACACTACCACCATTTACACGCTAATTTGTTGAAACCCGAATGAGATAACCTTATGCTCTCAAAACGAAAGGGGGGTGTGTCCAACAGGATAGGAATGGACTCAAGCGTAATCGTAAAGATCTGACACAATTCTAGGAAGAATTGACTTGACCAACCCGGGAAAAATCTCCGACCATGGGTTACTTACTAGAAATCTATCGAACCGAGTTGCACAATTTCTCTCCCGAGACACAAACCGGGTAAAGGTGGCAATAGACGGAGGTTAATCGTTCCCTCGAATAAATTTGTCAAAGCATCTCATTCCGGTGGTAATTCTAGACCTCCCAACTTCTCACAAGATCGGTGAAACACATTAAAATCTCCCTCGATGCAACAACGAGATACACATTAACCTGCCAAACTATGAAGCTCATCCCAGAAGGACTCATTCCCACGCTCCCTGTAAACCGCAGTAACCCACCACTCCCCAATCCCCCCTAGTATTTATTCTCGACAAAGTAAACCTCCCATGGATAACCTCAATCCTAGATATTAAACGTGTGTATGAAATGATAAGAATCCCTCCTGAAGCCTCAATCAAAGGTAAGAAAATCCCATTCTCGAAACAGAGTGCCCCAAATGCTCTTGACGATGATAGTGCCCACCTCCGTACTCTTAGTCACTTGGAGCAACACAAGGAGTTAGCTTTATTCAAAACCTCCCGAACCTTTCTATGCTTATTGCGTTCCCCAAGACCTTTAACATTGAAACTAAGCACTTCTATTACAAACAGTAGATCAAGACGCCGTCTCTCTACCCCGCTACTCTTATTCTGACTCCCTCTCCCCCTTCTATCGTAATTAATTGTCGATCTTAGACTCAACCGTTCCCGCATTCCTTTACTAGCATTTTGGGTTGGGGTATTTCTTCACTTAGGAACGACTCTCACCTCCTGCCCTCTTGGCAAGGTAGTCAAAATCTAGATTTTAATCGTAAAATCGTAAGATTTTAAGATTCTAGGGTAGGGTTGCTGGTTAAATCGCATTAGGATCGCATGTGGAATAAAATCGCCGAAGTCGTACGTGAAAATCATACGAAATGGATAGAATCGTACGATTTTGTGCGATTCCAGAGATTTTGGAACCTGGGCCATAAATTGGGTAAAATCCATCTAATCGGATCGGATCTGATCTGGGTGGATCTGGTCTAAATATAAGTCCTAAGCCTAAAATTAGTCGATCGTTACTTCTGTTTGCCTTCACCTACCTCAATCGAGACTTGCGATGAATCTGTAGCCTTAATCGAACTTCAATCGGCGGCAAAATCTCAACAAATCCCACCAGCAGCGACTGTCGACAGCCCTATTGCGGTGTGGTTCAGAGCTCTACTTCTTCTATTCAACTGTCGGCTTCTTTGCGGAGGTAAAGTTGACAACTTTTCTTTGGTTCAGAGGTAAAGACTATTCCTCTTCTGTTAAAATGTCTTCTTCTGCCACTGCTGCAAAGAAAAAAAATGCATATGAGAGTAGGACTGATGTAGCATGGGAGCATGGGGTTGATTTAGATGGCACTTAAAAAAATTAAGTGCAAGTATTATTCAAGTTGTTAATGGTGGTGCTTATAGATTCAAACATCATCTTGCCTGCACAAAATTTAATGTTAGTGCTTGTATCATTGTCTCTGATGATGTGAAGCAATGTATGATCACATTATTATCCGTAGGGATGAAAGCCAAAGAAAAAAAAAATAAAGACAATTGATTGATAGTGGGACTGGCCATTACCAGCTCTTTGTGTGGTTCAACCTGTTTATTCGAAGGTCGGCATGGGAAGTTCATCCCAGCTTACTATGAATGCAAAGGATATGAGGAAAAGTGCTTGTATGTTGTTGGGGGATATGTCCTGAACTAGTGGAATTCCTTTAAATGTGGCAAGGAATCCTTTTTTCAGAAAGGCACTCGAAGAAGTAGCTCGACATGTCCTGGTTTTAAGCCTCCCTCTTATCATGAGATTAGGAAAACTCTTTAGAAGGGAAAGGTGGCTGAAATGAATGGTGTTACTGAGGAACATAGGGATGAATGGAAACAGATAGGGTGCACTATCATGTTCGATGCATGGTCCGATAAGAAGAGGTCAATTTGTAACTTCTTGGTGAATAGTCCCAAAGAGACTGTCTTTTGAAATCAACTGATCCGTCTTTCTTTTCAAAAACAACCCAAAAGGTGTTTGAAATGTTAAGGTGTTTGAAATGTTGGATGCTATTGTGGAAGTTAGGGAGGAGAATGTTCAAGTTGTATAACGCGACCGGAAATTTGTTGATGGAGATGAGAAAGAATTTGTAATAGACTCCATGTGGAGCTCACTATATCGACTTGATGATAGAGGTCTTTGAGAAGAAAGTGAAAGCTCATCGAATCACGATTTGAAAAGGTAGAAAAATTACATCGTACATCTATTCAAGAACGATGATCGTTTCTATTTTGAAAGAATTTGCGAAACAGAAAGATTTGGTCCGTCCGGCTATGACACGGTTTGCTACTGCTTACTTGACTTTGAGTTGCCTCATGGAGCATAAGAGTGAATTGAAGGTCATGTTTTCTTCGTCAAAGTAGAAATGAAGTAAGTTTGTACGGACCGATGAAGGGAAAACTGTCCAAAACATTATGTTGGACAATAGATTTTGGAGTAATGTTGTCATTTGTCTTAGGGCAGCCCTTTCGTTGGTTAACGTAATACGCATGGTACACTTCGATGAGCAGCCACCTATCCCCTTCTTGTAGGAGATGGATTATGCAAAGGAGAAAAATCAAAGCAACTACAATAATGTTAAGAGAAGGTAAATAACTAACAAGTCTAGTATTCATATATTTATATTTAATATAACAACTTGATGATTTAATATTAACTAAAGCTGTGTACTTATTATGTTGGTAGCTATGAGCCGATTTGTAATATTATTGATGAGAGGTGGACCGATCAACTACATAGACCGTTGCATGGTGAAGCCTATTAGCTTAAACCCCCGAGTTCATTTTCATGCGAACTTTAACCCCAGGGAGGTTAAAAATGGGTTTTTTGATTGCATTGAAAAGTTAGCGAATGATCGGCTAGGGGGGATGAGTATTTATCAACGGCTTGATACATTCCATCATCGACAAGGTATGTTTGGTAGAGATGGTTCCAAGGATACAGTGGAGAAGAAACATCGAGCCGATTGGTGGAACACATATGGAGATGATGTGCCCGAGCTTCAAAAGTTTGCTATACATGTTCTTAGCTTGACTTGTAGCTCTTCGGGATGTGAGCGCAATTGGAGTGCATTTGAGATGGTTAGATTATTTTTCTTAGAAAATATAGTCTTTATAAATTTTATGTTACAAAAATTACGCTTATGCAATGATTTATTTTGGTTTAGATTCTCACCAAGAAAAGAAATCGACTACACCACAAGAAGATCAATGACTTGGTTTATGTGATTTACAAGTAATTTGAAGAATTCAGTCGGATGAGAAATGGATTACCGAGAGGCGCGAATTTGGATGAAGAAGATGATGATGTTGAAGTTAGTGACGATGCACGTGGTGGAGAAGGACATGACATAGACTTGACACTTCATGATGAAACTTCAATCCCGAGGACTTGAGCTAGAATTTAGTTATTGTTAGACATGTTGAGAATGTTATGTTTCTATTTTTTATGAATGTTATTACTTAATTATGTTGTTATATTAGTGTTGGTATATGTATTATGTGTAAAAATATTTAATTTCAGGAAGTTCGTAAAATCTTACGATTTTATAATCTGATTTTACGATTCCGATCTTATCCCCCATCTCTGATCATATTTAAGATCCCGATTTTGACTACCTTGCCTCTCGGACCCACAAGTCGAACCCCAATACTCTCTCTCTAGCACCTTCTCGGGATTCGGGCCATCAAAAACCTTCCGAGTGATTTAAGCCTATACCCTTCCCCACTCATCTCTCATTGGAGTTGGTAAAATACCTCAACGGCTCTCTAAATCCTTCTATTAGACCTTGAAATATCATTACCAAGTAAACTTGAGAAGGACTCATAAAAGAACTAGAACCAGGAAAAGAATTAGGAATGGGATGGCCTGAAACTTGATCACTACTTCTTTACAGTTGTATACCATAAGAGTCCGGCATTGGCGAAACATAAACATCTTCAACTCCATCTTTAGTTTGGATGTATTATTATTATTTTTTCTGTTAGACGTCTTGCCTTTTGATAAGTTCGTTGGATCTCTAGTCCACCTACTTGTATGTACGTCTTCTTTCTAATAAAAGTTCTTTTTCTATAAAAAAAAAAAAGTAAGAGAGGTATTTGCTGGAACAAGTGGGACCAATAATAGAGAAAAGGTAAGAAATGTGAACGTATTAATTATCGCTAAGAAAGTTGCATCCATTTCCCACCTTAAGCTAATGTGGAGATTGTTCAATAAGGATTTATACGCTTAATGCACCCTCTTAACATAGTACATCATGCAAGTAGACAGACAGTTGAAGGTGCATCTGTATGCACCGAGCAAACTAAGTGCATGCAATTGCATTGCTAGGGGAATAATTGTAAATGTGAAGATTCAAAACCAAGACTTTGCAGACTCAGGGTTTGAGGATTATGTCAAATTGTTGCTCATCTGAAAGCTGAAGTTGTTATAGAAGGGCCATGTAGCCTGTCAAGCTTAAAGCACAACCCCCCTTTCACTTTGGAGACAAATGAGTCGCATTAATGTGCACAAACAAAACTGTATGTTAACTACGCATATAGCACAGCTGGGGGAGTTTAGTCAATACCTTCCAAGTTTTATGGCCAAATGATCTGAAAGCTTAAGCTGCATAATGGGTCCAATAATGTATACCATGGGGACCATGACTGACTTACCATTTTCACAGGATATCTGTTTCCATTTTTCTGTTGTTTGATTTTGATGCTAATTTTAAAGTAAACCAGGTGCGCAACAAATCAAGTGGGAAAGTTTTGGTGGTTGCTGAAACTCGATTATCAGAGCTTCCTGTAGAGAAGGCGAAACAAGCTTTACCAAATGGAGCTGTCGGTGATAATCCAAATGCTAATACCAAGGGATCCTCTAATGGAAAAGCTAAGACAAAGATTGAAGCTTATGAAGTGTTGGATAAATTCTTAGGGGCTTCACTTGTCGGGAAAAAGTGAGTGCTTGGAATGTTCTTGCTTGTGTTCCTTTCAGATATGTCACATATTGATTTTTGTAAGCAAATAGTACCCCTTTTTCGGATGCATGTGACTTAATTGAGGTTCGTCTTTGTTTTTCTTCATAAAATTAACATATACGTTACTTTTTTTGTGAGCTGATTCCTCTAAATATAACAGGTTTGGTGTTTTTGGAATAAGTTAGTGTGAAACACAAAGAATGAAGAAGAAGAATCAGTTAGGGAATTTATGTCATAAAAAAGAATAATGATATATATATATATATATATATTTGGGAACAGAGTTAATGTGAACTGCAAAGAAATTATGAAAGGAATCGGTTAGTGAAATTTATTTAGTTAAAGAAGAACAAGGTAGAAGCTGCTTTATTTGTTTCAGAAAGAATAAGATGTTTAGATCTATTTTGGTGGATGTGTAATGTGGACACATATTAGGAGGCGTATGAAAGCAATAAATAAACGTAATTGCCTATTGAATAGTTAATTAGGCAGAAAATAGGAAAGAACCAAATATTGCTAACTGCTTTTTGAGTTCCGTATATAGTCGTTCAAGCTTGGCGATTTAATGGCTCACAAATGTGGTCACCAAATTCGTCATTAAGCCATTAGAAATAGCAGAAAAGCGATGATGCGGTAGCATTAAACATCCTCAAAAAAATATTTTCACTAGATCAGAAGGTATCTTCTTTGCTCTGCCAAGATTGCAAAGTTGCAGATGCAAACATGTAATGTTATACTAGGAAGTAAGACACTTATAGCAATTAAGCCAAAGTAGAGATCATAATACATTAATCTCGAGGTGATATATAACCCACGTCAAGTCTATTTGTCTTGTTGATTCTGTTCAATTCTTAGACAGTTGAATAGACATTAACGGAGCCCTAAATGTACTGCATTGCCATCAATGTAAAATCCAACATGTTGCATCTTTTTGCACCTTCCAGTTTCTTGCTGCTGCAGAATTATATGGTCAAAGGGAGAAATACATGAGTGGAGAAATATAAAAAACCCCTGTTCTTCAAGGGCTTGTATGGGGCACCTAGAACTGACCTTTAGCAAACGTGGCGTCAATGACCAGTGGAGATGTTTGACGATGGCTCTTATGTCGGACCAGGGATGCCTCTATTTGCTGACATGTGGGTAGCTACTATCGATATTGAGAGGTGCTGTTGTGGAACAGAGCAAAATGAGATTCAATGTGCAGCAGTTGAACCATCCAAAAATAGTGCTAGGAAAAGCATAATCATGCTTTTCAAATGACATACTGAACCATGTTGCCGAGATTTTGTGACTTGGGGCAGGATGATTGAGTGCACTGCCGCTACATGGGAATGCTAAGCGGATGAAAAGTGGAGATGGTGGTTAAGGCACGCCGTGGGTTGGAGGAGAAAATATGAGCGGCCTCTGTTGTATAGACGGTAGATACAGTATGAGATACCTTGAGGTTTCCCTTTTACAGGGGAAGGGGTTGAAGGAGGGAGGAAACTAACTGGGACAGATAACTAACAAGGATATAGGAATTTGTGAGTTGGATTTCTAATTTAGTTTTGTCGGTCATGTGTAGTGAGGAGACTCTATTGGTTTATCGGTTCTCTTGAATATGAGTTTTACATACTTGTAATTCATTTCTCGCACATAACAAGTTACGCTTTTTCGTTAATGCTGTATCATGATGTCCTTAAATGTCATCTTTGCATAGAAAAAGCTATTTACAAGGTTCTCTTATTGCAGATACATTCCATTATTTGATTACTTTTCGGACTTCTTGAACGTGGCATTCAGAGTTGTGGCAGATGATTATGTAACATCTGATAGTGGTACTGGAATTGTTCATTGTGCTCCAGCATTTGGTGAAGATGATTATCGTGTTTGTATCGATAATCAAATAATTATTAAGGTTTTGCAAACAACTTCTACTCTTCAGACTGTAGCCAATTTTGTGAATTATCTGTTCCATGTCACAGCTCTTTGTTTATGCATCACACATCAAACATAGTAAATGCACATAAAAAAAAAGAGACCTTTAATTCATCAACAGTTGACTATGATCTAGACTTTCACTGGGTTAGATACGAATACGACACCAGTATGTCTCTGTCAGGGACTCATCGAGCTATATGATTCAAGCTTCTGACTAATGCTCATCTTTTTCACAGTTCCTGTTAATAAATGTTTGCATCTTTTTTCACTGTTAAAGGAATGCTTCTTGAGAATTTTGTAGAGGAAGCTTCTCCATTAACTACATATATAAATATCCGCCTGTCTGTTTAGTTTGTCTTGTTCATACATTATGTTTGTTTCATCTTTCTTGAAGGCTGTTATTTTCTTTCGTTACTCAACTCATTCGTCTACTTTTTCTTCCACCTTTTCTCTTTGGTTCATGGCTTTATTTTAAGGAAATTTTCTTCATAAAGCACATGTAAACTGGTCTGCTAATCTGCTCTTCTAATTTTAGTTGGCTTATTCGTGCCATCATGCTTATGTTTGCTGTGTTCATGAAGTCCCTTGTTTTTTTCATTACTCATCTAAGTCATTTTCCTCTACTTCCTTTCATTCTTGATGCTTTATCCAGGGAGAGAAGTTAGTCATGGCAGTTGATGATGATGGTTGCTTCACTGAGCGAAT
>JAOTQG010086388.1:0-13836 GCA_025631175.1 Iris virginica
TGATGGTGTTGACCACATTCTGATGTCGATTATTCCGACGGTCATTTTGGTCGTTATTTCGTTGCCCATTGTCAGAACCCCCCCCCCTCTCAAATTGTGTGTGTGCGCGCGCGCAAACAAATGTGCTAGTCTTGCAATGCAGCTCATGCGTCTTTTGATGTACCCACTTATTACAAGTGCATGTTTTGAAAGTTGAAACTATGTCCATAATATTTTTTAAGTACACTACAACATTTGATTTAAAAAATTAGTCTATTTGAGTTTCCAACAAAGGGTGTATTAGTCATGTAATTAAGGTCAGAAGTTTGACAAGATGGAGGCTAGGGTTATTATAAATAATTATTTTCTGCAAACCATTGGCATTTGTTCATGCTGTTGGTAATCAATACAAGGACTCAAGAAATGGGAGGTGTGTACTATTTTAAGGTATTCACCCTTGTGGGAAGGATCGGCATCGTAGTTCGTGTTATACATTTACTCAAGCAGTAGACGAATTATGTTCCGAATCTGTTCCTATTAGCATTTAGTACTGTAGATCAGTGGCGCCAGAATCAGGTCATCATCTTCAATTGCATTATTAATTTTACAAGTTTTGGGGCTTGGTTGCTCGTTAATTTTCTAATAGTTGGATTATGTATGTGTTCCAACTCCTCTAATCTCACCCTTGCACTTAATGTATCTTTAGATTTGTGGATATGGACATTTGGTTGATTCACTTGTGTTCTTCTCTTTTGCTCTATTGCAGAAGCCGGATGATGAGGAGACAGAAATCCTGAATCAGGAGGAAGAGTTTAGTTTGCCACCAAGTTATTTCATAAAAGAAGAATCTTGAATGACAAAGTCTTGTACATACTTGTCCAGAAGTCAAAATTAGTGGTTTTGGATATGATGACCCCATGAACCCTATGATCATCGTGCATATTCCATAGCTAGAGATTCTTTCAAAGTAAAAACTTGAAAGGGTATGGGAACTAGAAAGTTTTGATTTTGTTCAAGAGTATGCAAAGATTTGGCTCTTTGGCTTTGGTACCAAAATTTACAAATTAGAATATTCCTTGCATCATCAAGCCATGAATTGTGGTGTTAGTAAATTGATTCGTGGATGCTTCTCTTTTAAGCATCAATCATAGTGTGTGTTTTAAAGATCATTATAGTGGCAAGGGTATCAGAATTAGGAAAGTATCATCATCAGCATAAAGGTAAAAGGAGAGTGAGTGAGCTTGCCTGCCTACCTGCCTGAAGATCATTACATGTTCCCACAGAACCTATTACCTCTATAGGTTAATGGATTCATGCCCTTTCTGCTCAGATTTTTCGTGACAGCTGAGCAAACATGTTCATACCAAGGCATGATTTCATCACATTTTCTTGGCCTTTTACCAAAAGTTGTGTATTCAAGAAAGTGGTAGTGAACAAGCAGAAGGTGTGAAAGGAAAATAAGAGTAATGAACCATCAGAAATAATGAAAGCAGAGTGTATATATCTTGGTATATCACTCATTTGAGTGGGTAGAATTCTCTATGGAAGAACACATTTAAAAAAAGTGACAAAAAGCACAAAAGAGAGATCAAAGATGGGGAATAAATCAAATCAAATCAAAAAACAAAAAAAAACAAAACCAGACAGATCAAACTAAAACTTTTGATGTTCTTCTGGCTGTGACGACCCAAAATAAAATTCTCTGTCATTTGCTGACACTCAGAACGAAGATCCCGTAATCTCCTCGCAACGAAAAATTGAGCCACTTAAGAACATCAACGCCGCCGAAGCGCCTTAGGAAAGGGTTTTCAGTTCTCATTCCGATGCTGCAGCAGAAAGAAGTTATAAGTATATATTTTTTAAAGCGCGATTAGATGAATCATGCTGCAACAGAAATAAGTTAGTTATAAGTATAAAATACTCCATCCGTTTCATTTAAGTGTTGGTGATAGTGACATCTTAGGGGACAATGTTACTTTCAGGACACTTAAAATGAAACGGAGGGAGTAATTAAAAAAAAAAAGGCGTGATTATATCAAGAAACGAAGAATCAAAGAGCGTTGGATGTCGGGTTAACCTCGGCAACTTCAGCAGCTGTCGCTGATTTTGGTTCTTCAGGTTTTACGTTACCATCATCACCTGCAGGGGATCGAAAGGTTTGTTTATATATGTGAAGGGACGCTACCGAGAGTAAGAGAAAAATCCGTTCATGATCTGTGTTTCAGCGGTTAGATCGAGTTGATTACCTCCATCCTCAGGCAAATCGGAGGTCCAAAGAGTAAGGTTGTCTCTTAATAGTTGCATGATCAAGGTGCTATCCTTGTACGACTCCTCGCTCAAGGTGTCCAGTTCAGCAATCGCCTCATCAAAAGCTTGTTTAGCCAAATGGCAGGCCCTGCATTTTGTCAAAATCAGCGTCTAAGCATAAATCTTCATATGGAAAGATGAAGATCATGAGTCTATCGATGACTTACCTTTCGGGAGAATTCATTATTTCATAGTAAAAGACCGAGAAGTTGAGGGCCAGGCCTAGACGAATTGGGTGGGTTGAAGGGAGTTCTGTATTTGCTGTAGCAGAAGCAGCCTGCAGCAGGAGAGCGACGACAAACAAACAGACCACATTTGAGGAAAAAAAAACAAAGAATGCAACAAATCGAACATTTTATGGGTTCAAGCCAAATGTGAATTATAACCACGATGTTTTGATTGAAGGGAAAAAACATGCCTCGTAGCCCTTCAAGGATTGCTCCGCAGCCTCCTTCCTGTCTTGGTCCGTCTTAAACTCAGCTAGGTATCGGAAGTAGTCACCTTTCCTACATCCCCCAAACACACAGAACAAACGAAAAAAAACAGACACTTCAGTCTCAGAAAAGCACGAAAATCCCATCATATCGGACATGATCAACGATTACTTACATTTTGTAGTAGAAGACAGTAGCTTCACCGGAGCCAGAAGAGGGGATGAGATGCTTGTCGATGATGGTGAGAATGTCGTTGCAGATCTTTGAAAGCTCTTCCTCAACCTTGTGGCGGTAGCCCTTGATCAGCTTCACGTTGTGCTCGTTTCCCTTGGACTCCTCCTTCTGCTCGATGGAAGACATTATGCGCCAAGACGCCCTCCGAGCACCAATCACATTCTTGTAACCCACCGAAAGTAGATTTCGCTCCTCCACCGTGAGCTCAACATCAAGTTTCGCAACGCTCTTCATACTCTCGACCATTTCTGTCACATCAATAATATATAATACATGATATACATATTGATGCAGCTCTGTCTAACCACTTAAGCTTTTAGATGAACATAATTTGAAATATGAGATCCACAATAAAACACCATAACGAATCATAGACACAAGATCCTTACGAAAAGAGAATATTTTTGGAAGACTCGAATCGATCAACGAATCATCAACATCAACCATAACACATTTTCTATACAAAGACTTAGATATGAAGATCAAAGCCATAAAAAATGCAAAAAAAAATTCAAATTTAGTTTTTTCATAAACAAAAAATGCTGAATCATTTTGTTACCTTCATAACGCTCGGCTTGTTCGGCGAGCTTGGCCATATAAACATGAGTCTCTCTCTCCTTCTCGGAAGCCATTGTTTCGATTATTATTTTTTTTTCCTTTTTTTTTTGGGTTCTTTTCCTTCAAGAATGATGACAGAAAAAGCTTGAAGAGTTTTGTAGAGAGAGAGAGAGAGAGAGAGAGAGAGGGAGGGAGGGAGATTGGCAGAGAGAGAATGAGGGAGAGGGGCGTGAGAAAAGGGCGGGTATATATGGAGGGAAGATTTATGGTTAAGGATTGGATCAAGCATGTTGGGTGGGGGAAAATCATGACTGAATCTCAGCCGTTTGATTTCATTTGAAATGGGCGCAAAAATAGTTGGGTTTTTTTTTTTTTGAAAAATTGAATGGTGGATCCATCCGTTATACCATATTTTTCTCCTCTCTTTTTACTACCATTTTTTCCTAGGATTATTCAAGGCATGTAATTACACCAAAAATCTTGTAATTTATTGCAAAGTTTCTCTTATTACATTTTCTTGAAAACTCAAACTCAGAAAATCTCGGCAATATTGAGGTTTTGAGATAGGGCATTGATTTAAATATTAACGGCTACATTTGCCACAATAGATCAAATGTTATAGCTTGTTGAATATCTAAAAATCACGGGATAAATTTTTTTTTTTTACTCGATTGCACGATCAATAATCTTACAACTCCCGAGCTTCTAAATGAAGCTAGTAATGGTAATGAGAGGGGATGGGATAGGGATCGCTATTTCTCATTTTCATTCTTTTGATAATTTTCTTTGCGTTTTGTTATAGTTTTGACATTACTATTCCCGTCTCACGTGTACCGTTACGTTTCATTATAATTCTTTTAAATAATACATTTTGAAATAGATTTTTAAGAGTACACAAATTACTATTTTACACCTAATTCAATTAGTTATCAAGAGTATAATATACTTTTAGTCTTGCCTTTTTGCTAAAAATTAATTATATATATAGCACTTGCTAATCAAATAAATGTTCAAAACCATATGAAAAACCTAGATGATGATAAAAGTTTTTACTTTTGATCAAAATTCAAACAAGAAGATAATTCGGCGGAATAAAGACCAGTGTCAAAGAAAGGAATGTAGAGATTCTTCTAATCCTTTTTTTTTTTTTTCATTTTTTAAAGGGATTGTTAGTGATTTCCCCTTTATCTCCAACGTGATTCGAACTCGTGACTTATTAAAGACAGTAGAGACGTCTTACCACTAGACTGCACCTCGTTGTTATTGAGGATGCAACACGAGGACTTTTCAGGGAAGAGAGTGGTCTAATCACAAAGAGTAAGCAAACTAATTTTCCACAAGGCGAAACTGCTTCATATAGAGACCATGAAGAAGCTGGCTGAGGGAGGCTAAAGAAACGAAAATTTTTACAGTGCAGAATATGGCTCCTGCAAGCAATTCAACAATATTCTTACAGAAATAATACGACAAGGAGCAGAATCGTGTTCCGATAATATGGTTCGTATTGCCAATTGCCATCAAATTCCAGTAACGAAAAACACAAATGGACAGAATTATGAACGAAAATTCGAGAAGACAGAATTGTATGGTATATCTTCTTAATTCACACAATATCGTGGCTAATGATATTTCTCCTCTCAAAGAGGAGCAGTTTGTTCAGAACATAATTCCAATTACAAAATTAATTAATGAAGAAATATGGGGAGAGAAAAAAAAAAAAAAAACAGGACAAAATAAATGGGGGGGGGGGATGAATTAATTGCTACAACTCCATCGGAAGAATTAAAATTTAGAACGAAAGAAAAAAAAATAGCTACATGACAGCAAAACTTTCCTCTAATCTACAGCTTCCACAGACTTGTGTTTCGGTCTTGGCTCCTATTATAAAGTCCACCACGCCAAAAAAAGAACGATCAAGTGGAGAGCTTGTCAGTTGTCACACGACCTGCGCCTGGGTACAGAATGACTATAGTAGAGATCTTGTATCATTATCGACTTCATATCTTCGAAAACATTCATTTATTGCTCAACTGTGTTTTATTTTAGCAACTTCTCACAATCTTGGAATAAACTTCGTAATGAACATAAGCTGACGATTTTCATGAACTCGGCTCCCCACTTGGCCAGCTTGGAATCTTACACGTACGTGGCTTCAAGTCATGAGGAAGAGATGAAATTATCAGATTGTATGTTGCTTTCAGTCTTTATAACTCTATCCAAGAAAGCTTAGACCCCTTGGAGACCACAAGTCAAGGGTATAGTGTTTAATTTTTTTTTTTAATGCGCACTTTAAATTTTAAAAATAAGTGCTTCTTTGATGTGTTTAGAGAAGGCGGACAAGCTGCAAGGGTTTAGAGAAATTACCAGAGGTGAAGAACTGAACATGCCATGGAAGGGATAGACCTTCGCAAGCTGAAAAAAAATTCATTTTCTCACAAATGGCTTTTGACAAACAAGTAGCCGCTGGTCACTGCCATTCTCAGGATCAATCACCCTCGCTTCCCATCGAATCTGTGTAGCAAGCATGCGCGCTTTCTCTATTGGCCCCATCGTATCAGAAAGGACAACCCATCCCTGCCAATAGACCATAATTCTACATTTTAATATTCGAGTATGTCATGCTAGAAAATTGGTAGAATGAGCATACATTTTTGATTGGGAAGAAAGCAGAAGAGGTTCCATCCAACGATGATGTCAAACATTAACAACTTTAACAAACAAATGGTGGAACTTGAACCTACAGAGAAAAAAAAAAGTACACAATAGAATTAAGATTACCTCCGGCCGCAGGATCCGATCCATCTCCAAAAGTAATTCTGTCATACTGCATCTCTCTGTGGTAAGGTGGGAGAGAAGCCCATTTGCATGAAGCATGTCGTATGTCCGGGGATAAGTTGGGAAGGGCTCACACCTACACCCAAGTAATAATATTTTAGCATTACATGCAATTAACTATTTAAAACAATAGAGATGTCCAACCATGAAATCTTGATCCAAGATACTAGCAAAGTTTAAAGACAGAGAAACCATAGCCAGAGTAACAAGTTTTTAAAGTAAGTTCAACCTCAAAAAGTTTCCTATAAATACAACTTCAAAATGCACATAATATGCCTGAAGCCTATCAAACATCCAGAAGGACCCGGTGAAAGCTTTAGTTCAAAATAGAACCTTACCAATTGTGCAATACACCAGCAAAACCTCGATCAAGTATGAGGGGAAGTGTATTGCGTTCTCCGGTCGGTACGACATTCATCACCCACACTGATTTTCTGGCTTCCAGAAATGCTGCATTTAAACCACCATAATGTGCATTCATGTCCATTACATTTCTTATCATGTTATATGGCGGTAAAGGATCTTCATCCCCTGGCCTTTTCGGATGATCAGAGAAAATCAAAGGCGTAAGCAAAGACCAATAGTTCCTAAGAGCTGATCTCCAAAACTCGAAGTCTTCATGGAATTCATCATTTTGAACTCCTGCAAAGACAAGTAATCAATAGAGTGAAAGGTTAGACATTCAGTATATTGTAGTAGTTTTAACATGAATGGGAAGCAAAGGCAATTGACATATGCATTTGTGCAGCACCAATCAACTACTCCCTCCGTCCCAAAATGAGTGCCAATTTTGAGCTTTTTGTGGAAGTTAAGGAAGTAGACACATAGGCAAGGGTATATAGTGACCCTTATCACAATGACTGAAAATTGACAATCATTTGGCGACGGAGAGAGAATTACATTGATAACTATCCATTTTCCTTGCTCTATCTAATAACAAAATGAATACAACAAAACCTTGCACTAAAACAATACTTTCCATGATTTTCGAGGTCAGCTGGGCTTAATTGGGAACTGGAGGACCTGTTCTGAATGGGAACCCAACGTTTGCTAGCAGTCCCACTTATGCAAGGTGCAAGTGGCTGATAGTATGATTGAACATCCTCCTGTCCTTCTTTACAAGTTGGTATAGTACCCTGTTTGCTAATATAAAGGAAAAAAAACAAGCAAACAAAGAAGAAAAAACATATTATACAGCTTTTATTGTTTTAACTGGAGGACAAAAAAAAAAGAGGAAAAATAATGGAAGAATAACACGAAAGCCGGCGTATGTATGGCGTAATTAAAGAAATAGAAGTCACACCATTTGAAAACAAATCATAGTTCATACAACGACTCATATCTTGAGAAATTCAAAGAGTTTTTTTCAGAAAAAGACCGTATACTATTATTATTAGTATTTTTACGATATCACTAGCCTCACCTAGTATGGCATTGGGGGTCAACAGTTTTCTGCCAGATGAAAGTCTCTTCCTGCTGAGCAATAAGGCTCCAACAAATTTTCAGGATAAACTCTTCTATTGGGGTTGACATGCTTCCTTTCTTTGTTTTTAATGGGCTTCCGTGTAAAACGAAGTATCCTCCAGGCTTGAGTACCCGGTCAACTTCAATAAGGAGCATCCCATCTGGTTCATGAAGTCAATATTAAGAAAGGTTTCTATAGGTATGAGACTTACAATATATTTACTTCAACCGATAGCAAGGTCCACGATCTACAGATCTTGATGCAAAATATAAACTAATTTACAGCTCTAGCATTTAGGGTAAACACAGCAATGCATATCAAGTGTCAACAGGCATGGGAAAGAAATGAAACTGCAAAAGGGAGAGCGAAAACTATTGGAGAGAGGGAAAACATGTGCATATCGTGCCTTAGCCCTACCCTGATGTTTCTACCCCACTCACACAATACGAGAAGGAACCAAAGAAACTGCATCTTGTGCACAAATTGAATTGAATGAAGTGAACTCATATACTTGGGGAAACAAACACAAGCAGTAAATTTTGAATCTAAGACCGTGTAACCACAGTTTTAATCCCATTTCCAATTAACATTTTAATGTCAATGCCTTCTCTAAGACTTGTGCCGATTCAAACAAAACACTTATTCAGGATTGGAGGGAGTATATCATATTTCAGCATGTCATACACCCCAAGTAGTCCAAGTTATTAATGAATTCATTAATGTGATGCATTGATGAGGTGCCAGCGAGGGCCTATATGCCAAAGGCAATCAGTGAGAAGGGAACTACATGTCCATCATATTCTGAAATGACCCCAATTCCTTGGGCATGATATGCCAGTTCAAATTACGCACATGCACATATATAAATACAAATATTACGAATTCTTTTAGATAATTATTAGCTCATCATTGATGGGTGAATTTATTGGTTCAAATCCTGGGAGTGGGCCTTGTCCCACTTTCTCAGAATAAGCATATAAGAATATTACTGCCTCCATCCCTAAGATGGGAAATCAAGTTTCTTAAGGCGTTGTAATCACATAGTAATTCAAACTTGTATTGGAGTGATGTATAAAAACTGACTTTGGGACAGGGTACATGTAGAGCAATGGAAAAACAGAAACTGTACAGAACACAAAAATTGGTTGCCAAGCAAAAAAATAAAACACAAAGATTGGTCACTTGACTAATGCTTCCAAGAAAATTCAGGATGAAGCCTAACCGTGATCCTGAACATATATCTCAGACAAGTAAACCTATAACAAAATTAATTTAAAGCACTCACCATCCATTGGCAACAATTTGTACACATAAATGGACCCAAAGGAAGATTTTTTTGGACGGAGAGAGAACGGCTTAACCCTTGCACCATAACAATTTCCCAAGTTATGAAACTAACTAGTGGCTCTACTAGCAAACAGAAGTCCAAGAAAACGAACAAATTCAACACATTCGCGTAACAAGTGTATATAACAAAGTAGACGAAGATCGCATAAACTTAGTAGTGAAAGGTAAATCCATGCTGGTGAAACAAGCCTTCACAATCCACACTTACAAATCTTGGTCATCACAAAAGAAATTAAAATTAATGCACAAAAATGATATTGATCTCCAGACATGACTTAAGGGTAGTAACGGAGAGGAAATAATTTAGTTCTATAGGAACGATCAATCTGAACAACTTATGCTATAAGATAGATCAACAGTAGAATGAGAAATCGATCATCAATCTACAAACAGCAAACTAGTTCAAGTACTTCCAGCCTAAAGGAAGCTCATGTATCTAATGGATCATAAGCTAGTACTGTTCTGAATTACCCAAACTAGACTTATAGTACCTTTGTTATCCCAGGCTACACCACACTGAGCACAGTGAACCATATCATATGACAGTGATGGAAATGGGAGCTGCTTTGAGATGAAGTTGCCAATAACAGCTGGAAGACCTCTCTCAAGGGATAATTGAACTTGGCTCCCAGTCAACTCATATGCTGCCATACATACAGGCATTAATTTCAGCGAAAGTAAATGAGCCCCAAAGCTACCAAAGCCGCAACCAATATCGAGTACAGTGCGCACCTGCAATTAACACCAAGAAGTAAGATTTTGTGCCCATTATGAACCTGTACTTCATTAAGTGATTCCAAGAAGAAGAAGAAGCATCTATGAATGGACATCTTATTTATTTAAAAAGAAGATGCAAGCCCTGCAGGCCCTATTAAGCCATAGCAAATAATTACTGAAATATATCCATAATAAGGGAAAATAAACACTCACACCAGCTTGAAGAAACTCAGCATCACTTCCCAACCCTATCATCTCTGCAATTTGGCGAGAGTGATCTTTGACACCATCAAAGATCAGTCCATCATCTGAGTGGAATGCAATTTGATTCTCTTCTAGTAGCATTAGCCTACAAAAATATCATATGGGAAAGCATAAGTTTAGGGTTTTCATCAGGGTAAGCAAAAGTGGTTTTTTCCTGTTTCTGTGTGGTTTGGGTCGATGATTGGGGAGAGGTGTACAGAGATGATTCAAGTTGAATACTACGCCTTCTATATCTACAGTATATCAGAGAATGTGAGATGCCAGTTCCAACATGTTATATGCTCTCGACACACTCCAACACGCTCTAAAGTATTGAAATTCCTCTATTTCAATTTTTTTTAAAAACTTTTTTGCACGTGTGGATAAGTTGGGACATTTTAGGCAGCCAAAGTATAAGTTGAAAGAACATCGACAGTCAGATTTCAAATAAGTTAAGTTCTCACCAAAAATCCAATGCAAGAAAGTAACACTAATAGACATAAACCTTTGCCTTCTTTTTTCAGTTTCTAAACCAGTCGAGAGTCAAGGATATAGAATGAAAACTAGCCTGAGATTGAACAAGGTTGAACAGCGTGATTCAACTTTCAACCAACATGGTGAATAAGTACTTTATAGAGGATTTATGTTGCTTTCATGCTGTGTATCTGATGGTGCAAAGGTAGAGAGTATGATGTTCTCTTTATTTGTTAATATGCTATCATTACTATTTAGACATACATAAACTGAATAGATTATTGTCTTTAATGTACACGGCACAGATTCTTTAGAAAAGAAATTGTATAGAAGTGTCATGTAATGAAACTGTGTCGGCGTCTTGAGAGCTCATTTCTTCTTGCATAAGAAAACAACTTGAAAGAAAAGAGTTAGGCATACATTTACACCGGATTATTCTAGCTCAGATCAACAAATGATATACCTTTTTGTCATGCTCCCAGAAGCGAGAAATTGGTCCTTGGTTATCTTGACATTTCCACTCCATATCACATCTCTACCAGCAGGCCAAGTCAAGGGAGTCTTGTAGTCCTTGGGAGGACGAACCAGACAATGCTCCCCATCTCCTGAAACTTCACAGTGCCTATCAAACTCATCTCCATCTTTCAATCCAGCTAATAAGTTTCCAGAGACATTATAACAAGGCACAAAATTTTCTCTTTCCTTCCCACAAAGACTAAACTCCCTAGGCAGACCGGCTGCAGATGACAGAGTCCTCAACTCCAAATAATCGCTAGCTGCTTGCTCCTTCAATCTTCTGTAGTTTGAATAAATGTCTGGCCTTATACTAGATGTGACAGAATCAAATGCACTTGAAGAAGATGATCCCAGCAAAACAATCAGCACAACTACGCAAACAAGGCACAAGAGTAACCAGTTGCGTGGCGGTCTAGGGCCGAAAATAATAGAAAGTTTATTGAACCAGGGGCTTCTCATATCCAAATTGTGCAACCCCCTCAAACAGAAAAGGATCCAGGTAAACGCTTAACACAACCTAAAGCTTCCCTTTAAATTTCCAATATATAAGAAAACTGTAACCAATCATGACATACAAGCTCCTGCAAGTATGACTAGGAAAACAAACTAACTTAACAGGCATGGAAAATCACTCCTCTTTTACCCTAATCCCATCATCAGGCACATGATCAACACATTATAGGACACTCCCGCACCATAAAACCATCAAAAATCTTGAGTAAACAACCAATTGAGATCACTAAGTACCCCTCAACACCAAATCACAAGTCAAGGACCTCCTCGCACTATCTTGAGATTCGGAAACACGAATTACCCGAATGCCAATACCAAACCAGTGTAGGAAAGATTCTAGCTTTAGATCAAACCTGCAGTCAAAACCAAGATCCAACAAATTTGACAAAACCAAAGATCACAATCACATTTGAAGAATAGTAAGAAAATTTAGATCTCAAAGAGTGATCAGATCCACAACAGCAGGAAATCAAATGTAGCATAAATAATGCAAACACATACCCATCAAACAATCAATAATGCATAGTTAAAAACAGTAGAAAAAAAGATGAAGTAATTTAGGGTTTTGCGGGAAATACCAGGACGCTGTCTGTTGGAGTGTGGAAAGATAGATACAGAAAATGTTTGTACAGGTATATAATATGATTAGTGAAGCAGCGTTTGAGAAAAGGTTAAAGAGCTGTGATTTGTCATTGGAATGTAGAGAGAGAGAGAGAGAGAGAGAGAGAGAGAGAGAGAGAGAGAGAGAGATTTACGGTTAATTCGTTTGTTGTGTGTATTATTTTCACATCTCGGGAGTGTGCGAGTTTTATTAAAGTGTTGGGTTCTCTACTAAAGAGAATTGATTTCATCTGGATAATTTATCACTCGCCTCCCCTGTTGTTCCTTACATTCTCTTTTATCCCCCCCTTCTTTATGTTATTGTGTGAATTTCTCCCAAGTTTATTGCACTCATCGACACGTGTAAGGATGTTATGTTTTTTTTTTGGTCACCAAGGGTGCGTTTATATTCTATTGAAATAAAATAAAAGGGAAAAATGAAACTATTTGGATTTGTTTTTTATATTATAATAACAAGTATTATTAGAGAAAATTAATGCATACATAAAATTTAGATAACTCAGAAATTAGCATATATTAATTGTGAGTAATCTAGGATCTAGAGGTGGACTACATCGCTTCTTGATTGATTACCAATGTTATGTTGGAGTACGTGGATGGAAAAATAGCTAAGCAGCTCAAGTTTGGGGCGAGCGATCAGTTTGCTAATCTTCATTTGCCCAAGCTCGCTTGAGCCCATACCAAGCTAGATGGACGAATTGAGTCTGCTTGAATTCAAAGAACATCAATGGCTTGTAATATCAACTGAATTTAACTAATTATTGTTCTAACCATGAGTTAGGTCGTGTTAATTGAACTTTTGTCTACGATCATTTGCTAAATCTAATCCTTCATTGAAGCCCATATCTATATATCGGTATTTATAAAAGTATTACCAACACAAAATGCACTCTAAAATTCTAGATGGTACCTTCTAGTTATAGTCGCTTAATCAATTAGTAGATGTGGTCTTTATAAGCAACACATAGTCACCCACGAATATTACTAATTGTTAACTTATTGAGTAAACCATTAATTCATTAAGAGTGGTAAGTGAGAGACACAAGGATTTTGCACTTTTGTTCTATATGATTCATTATTGTAAATTTAATCTCTTAATCAAGTTAAACCTTTGAACTTTGGCCAAGATTATGTGACTAGTCACATTAGATGCATCTTGATGTGTGGCGTCAACATCCATCATAAAACTCTTACGTGAAGACAAACTTATACTCCGAATAACATATAGAGAGCAACTATACAACTACTCAAAAGAGTTTCAATAGTTAAAAAGAATAGGACCAAAAGAATTTTATGCATATTTCTTAGTGCCATGTGACATAAAGGTACTGTATGTTCCCCAAAGATCAAATGAGGAGGGAAGTCCCTATTATTATGTGAAAAGTCAGGGAGGCTTATGAATTAACTGCAAAGGATAGGTAGCTTTAGTGTGATTTTCTCTGATTTAATTGATCCAACTGTCAGATCTCCAAAGGTCGCAGAAAAACGACCACTAGTAAAGTGGAATAATTGTGGGGGGTAATTTGCGTCGCCCCCCCTCAAGGTTTGGCCAAATTTGCTTGCCCCCCCTCAGGTTTGGCCATTATACACTGC
>JAOTQG010086610.1:0-13832 GCA_025631175.1 Iris virginica
AAAAAAAATATTTTTTGTTTCTAGTCCCTGAACTTTTTTTTGGGGGGGGGGGGGCGACCGCCACCCCTTGCCCTAGGGTAGCTCTGCCCTTGGTGACCGCCCATAACTACAATTTACAAGATGTATAGACATGAGTTGTATATATCATATGATCCTAATCTCTCTCTCTCTCTAGATCTCAACACAACACATACTGAACATGCACAATGAGTATTGATGTTACTTAAGAAGAAGACTAGTTCTAACGAGAAAATGCTAGCTACAACATATTTCTCATGACTTCTACTTTTGCTTTTTGAGCGAAATGAAAATTAGGTTGATTATGTTTATGTTTAATATATGTACACAAAAGTTTGATACCCCATGACTCATGTGACCGGAGAATACATGTGATTATTGTCACGGAACGAGTTGTCCTGCAGGTGGTAACTAGAAATGAAGACGATGATAATATAGCTATGAAAGTCCATTTGTATCCAAGAATCATCTAATGGAGCCATTAGTAACACCATTAGTTCTATGGACCATTGACATTCAATTTGAGTGTACTGTAATCTCAGTCCTCCGATGTGCAATATCATTGCTCAAGGACTGTGCATATAAATATTTAAGAGCTTGGGGGTGAATTGTGCACTTACCTTAAAAAAATAGACCCAAGTGTATTCTAGGGATACCTTTAAATTAGTAGTATGGGTGTCCAGTGGCCCAGTCAGTGTTATACCTACCAGCCTACAAGATGGGCCCATTTTAGCTAATAGTCATACATTCACAATTCCAATTTCCTCTCCCAATTCATAAGTTAGTAATGCTTCCTTCATCTGGAATATATAAAAAGATTAAGGATTGCACTTTATAAATATTAAAAAATTTAATTTGCCAAAAATAATTCTCTTTAATCTTAAGTAGGTATTAATTATAAATTGATACATTATTTTAAAAGTTTATTTAATTTTTAAATTAAAAAATAATTATGACAATTTTATTATCTGATGGTTTATTTACCTATTTTGTTTTGACAAAATTCCTTTGAAAAATTACCAAATGGAGTGATATAAATTACAACAAAGAAGAGACCACCTAAAAACAAAGCTAAGCCCACTCATACGATCGCATTTCCGTTTTTTCGTTTTTTCCCCCACTTGGGTTTTGTACCTGGCGGCCACTCAACCTGACGGCTAACCAATGTTCCCGCCTAAAACAGATAACCGGAAACCACGTGCCTTCTACACGCCGTCGGACAAGGTCATCGTCGCCGTCAGAGCGGAAAAGGTCATCTCGAAAACCGCATTTGCGTGGGCCCTGTCTCACGTGGTTCGTCCCGGCGATTGTATTACCTTGCTAGCTGTCTTTTCCGGCGACAAACGAGGAGGTAGTCTCAGTACTCTACTTACAATTTATGTCAATACGCCTTACACAGTAGGATTTCAAGTTGCTAAAGTGAAATTCTGTTTCGTGGTACATTTGCAGTGAGGAAATTGTGGAGCTTCCCGAGGTTGAAAGGAGATTGCCGGAACGATGACCGGTTCAGTTTACCGGATCGGATTTGTCGAATCTCCGAGTCATGTTCGCAGATGGTTCTCCAATTTCATAATCAAATTGAGGTGAATTCTTGAATCCGATCTACTCGTTGAATTGATTGTCCTGCAGTACTTAGTTTTTTCTCTTTACTTTTCAGTCTTATGAGCATTTATTTATGCAATAAATCATATTATAAATTCAGATGAACTATTTGCCTCAAGCGTAAGGCTTGAGACTTACTGAAAAATGATCCATCTCTTCCTGTCATAAAATTTTACTCCTTAATTTAGTTTCAGAACGGCCATCAATTTTTCTTCTGTAAAAACATCATACATCAATATGTACTTGCAATTTTACAATGTGGACAATTAGGCTATTTTCATATCCGCTGCTAAAATTGTTTTGCAGTGGACTTCCTTAATTTCGGTGAAAGCTAAATAACAATATGGAGGGAGTGTATGCCTACTGGAGCAAAAATTAAAAACTAAAGAAATTGTCCATAGGATTCTGATGATGCTTTTACTGATTTATATTTCTTTGAGAATTCATCTCATTTTTGAAAGCCAACGGCATTGCCTGATTCAAAACTAAATGTAGTGAACCTTGCTTTGGAATTCAAGGGTGAATATTTATATTTATTTTTACTTCACAAGAGGGGAATGTTGTTTTCCTATCCAGACGAAATTTATTCCAATTGATCTTGGCGGTCAACTACCAGTTTTCTCTATTGGTTTGCTATTATTGGATTGAGTTGTCAGAAGCACTGGAAGATTCCTAGCTTAATGGTGGGGATCCTATGTTAATGAAAGGATCTTAATTCAATTGATAAGACGGTTGCATGTGGCTTGAACGTGTTAATGATGTGGATTAATTAAAAGCAGGGAATCTTACTGTTACATTTTGGATATTTATTTTTTTTTGTGCTTATTTTTTGTCATCCATTGTTCATTGTGAATTATGATGCTTCATAAAAACTAGGCCAATTACTTTATGTATGTACCCTGTATGCTTGCCAGTTGCCATCATCCAGGAAGAAAAAGTTTACTGTTAAGTTAAGAACTCCAAGCATTAGGAAATTAATTGCGTCAGACTCATTTAACTGGAGTTATTGACTAGCTTGTGAATTTGTCTCTTGTAAAGCCGAATTTAAATATTTGTTGTTGCACTAATGCAGAAATGTACGAGTGTAAAACCCCTTATGTGTCTGTATAAACCTTTGGTCGAACTTTTCATTCTCAAGGAGCATTCTGACAATGCCACAAAAATAGTATGTAATAATGCGGAATCATTTGTTGTGAAATGATGATTGCCTAATTCGTATGCTTTTAGTTTTTGACTTTCTTGAACCACAGCATGACAAACCAAGGTGACTTTCACCCACCTGACTAAAATAGTTAACTTCACTTAAATTGGTTTTATAATTGTAGGTCATTGTGAGAATCAAAGTGGTGTCAGGTACGCCTTCCAGTGTTGTTGCAGCTGAAGCAAAGAGTAATGCAGCCAATTGGGTCGTTTTGGACAAGTAATTAGACGTAAAGTATTATTTCTTTGTTTTTTGTTTGTCTATTCTGAACCCATTCTTTTGCACATCAACATTTTGTTCCTTTACTTTTATTTTGATAAGGGGCCAAGAAGGGTTTTGCCTACTTTCTGGTTGAGAGACCAAATGAGCATTCAAAATGTTGCTTCTCTCAAAAGCTTGCAGAAGTAGGCTTACGATCAAGTTGAAATTTTCAACTGAAATGAGCAATCATCATACTATTTATCCTGGCAGATAAGGTTCTGTTTTTTAAATACATTTAAAAGGTAAAGCTGTTCCTGCTGAACATAATGAATCTGATTCATACTAAGTTACTAACTAACTTAACTGCTCTTTCTGAGCTTAACTGGTAAACTTGGACTAAAAGTTGCTGTAATTTTCAAGGATGCATAACAATTGAAATAGTCTCTTGTGTAAGTATTAAGTAGTTTGAAATTTTAGATCTCACTGACCCATTAATATATACGCTCGAACTTATCCAATTGGTACGCATGCGCTACTGGGCAATTTTTGCCTCCTTCCTTGCCGCCAAGCCCCTAGGAGAGTCAGCAAGCTAGCTTGCTTGAATTCTAGAAAGGCTAGCTTCCGCCGCGCCCTTCCTGCCTACTGAAATGGATGTGAATGATCGTGACAGCTCTTCAAATAAGTCCTATTCCGTATGATTCGATATGTCACAGAAAGAAAGTGATTCCGTTTTCTCTCTGTTTTCTTGTCGGATTCCGAGGAACTCTCCACCAGCTAATCTCAACTCAACCGTCACATACTCACACTATTACTTGGGACCGGCCATGTTAATGATTTTCACCATTCACTTTGGTCCAGTGCAAGGTGATGCACTCATCACTGGAGTCACACTCCCTCATTTCTTTCTTTATTATGGTTGTACATGTTGGTTTTGGTCTTCCCCTACCTCTAAGTCGGTAGTTGATTTTCATATTGGCACACTCCCTAACTGGTGCACTTAGTAGTCTACATATTACATATCAAAACCATCTCTATTGCAGAAACAATATAAGACGGACTGCCACAAGAATTTGAGAGCCTAGGACTATTGTGTAGTGATAAATTATCCGTATGAAGCTTTTCTAATCTATAATGCAGTCATTTTGTCAATGCAATTCTATTTAGTGGCTTCTACCAGGTGCTTAATCTAGAGTCCTATTCTAGCTCCCATTAATCACCTCTAAACAAATGGTCTTCCATTTTATTTGGGTGCTTGGGTTTGTTTTCCTGATTTGCTTAAATAACTACTCAGCTCCTATGTGTATCCTGAATCATTAGAATGGTAGGAAATACTCAATCACCAATTTTGTTCTTCCTGAAACAGAAAATTGAAGCAAGAGAGAAGACATTGCATGGAGGAACTCTACTGCAACCTTGTAGTGATGAAGGGTTCTCAACCAAAAGTCCTTAGGCTCAATTTAGGATGTTCAGATGGTCCCCAAACTCCCTTCTTTTCTGCTCCTTCTTCACCTGGTTTGGATGCTGGAAATTTGCATGCTTACAGAATGAAACATTCTACTCCAGTGAGCAGTCCCGAGGAACCAAGCACTTCCTATCCTCAGACTTCGGAAGATAATTCTTTATCGAGTTTTGACACGGCTGCTTCTATATTCCTCATGTACGAACAAAACCCACTTTTTGACGGACCAACTAGAGGAGGAGATACAACTGATAAATGCAATGACTTGGATGACTCTTGTGGGGAAAGAATAATAACTCTCTCAATGACCTCGAAATCATCTGGAAGGAGTCACAGCGATCGAGTCTTTTGGATTCCCCAAAACCATATATTCGGTGATAAATCCCTGGCGTGTTCGAAGCCCAAAAGTAGCCTAAAATCTGAACAACGTATAAATAGAAAGTTTAGTCAAGATGAGTTAGTTATAGGAGGACCTAAGCTCAACCGAGCCTATGATAAAGACCTTACTTTTAGCTCTACCATCAGAGATGCTGTCTCGTTGGGAAGAGCTTGTTCAACACCTCCTCCCTTGTGCTCATTATGTCAACACCAGGCACCTGCCTTTGGAAAACCACCGCGACGTTTTGACTACAGAGAGCTTCAAGAAGCCACAGATGGGTTCTCTGATAGAAATTTCATGGCAGAAGGGGAGTTTGGATTGGTTCACAGAGGAGTTTTGAAGGATGGACTTCTTGTTGCAGTGAAGCAGTTAAAAGTTACTGGCTCTCAAGGAGATGCTGATTTTTGCAGGGAAGTGAGGGTATTAAGCTGTGCACAACATAGAAATGTTGTCTTGCTTGTAGGGTTTTGCATTGAAGGCAAGAAAAGAGTAGTAGTATACGAGTATGTATGCAACGACTCCTTGGAGATTCATTTACATGGTAATTTCTGTTCTCTTTTCATTTTATTCAGTTACTTGTCAGCACAATTAATTTTTTTTAGTCTTTTTATTGTGAGCAGAAGCAAAGCCAAAATAACACCACTACCTCCATGATTCCACTCAATGAATCCACTATTAAAATTCTAAACATTCTAAGGATCAAGATAATTTGCAGGAAATGCACTCAATTTTAATTTTGTATTTATGTTCTACTTTCTTATTTTGTGTAACAAGGATAATTTTGGGAAGTCATTAAGGTTATTAGCTTAATATTTGAATAAGACCCTTTTAGTGGAATGCCCAAACAAGAAAGTAGGCTCTTTGACCAGAAACCAGGGAGTTTAGACTCAGCTAATTCTTCTCCGGTTGACAGGGAACAGGAGGACCTCTCTAGAGTGGCACTCACGTCTCAAAATAGCTATTGGAGCAGCAAGAGGCTTACGGTATCTTCATGAAGATTGTAGAGTGGGATGTATTGTTCACAGAGATATGAGGCCTAAGAACATCCTCCTAACCCACGATTTTGAGCCCCTGGTATTCAATTTTCTAGTTACTTTAAGAGCATTTAGTCTCTGCAATTTATAAATTGAACTGCCTACTCCATTTTATGTGTTATAAAATGAAATATAAACATTTTACTTCCATATCTCTGAAACTCAGATATGGTTTCTTTTATTTTAGGTTGCTGATTTTGGGCTTGTTGGTTTGCACACTGAATGGGATACTAGTAATGAGGAGCAAGTGATCTCAACTTCAAGGTACTTCAATCTGTTTCCTGAACTTATCTCAGCTATTACGTGCCAAACTCTACTACTACTATTTCATGAATATTTTTGCAGCCAAATAAAACGTGGATGCTTTTGCTGATCTAATGAAAATTTCATTCTCAAATTGTAGCTATCTTGCACCAGAATACTTCAATGGCGGGACAATAACAGAGAAAGTTGACATATTTGCTTTTGGACTTGTACTGTTGGAGCTTATCACCGGTAGACGAACAAGTGAATTGCATTCTTTTAAAGCACGGAACTTTTTGTCGGATATTTTCCATCCGTTAGCAGCATTGGAGCCTGTTCACGTCATAGCTTCTAAGCATCAATTGCTAGACCCCTGCTTGGTCTCTGATAAGTTCCACGACTTGCCACGTGAACTCGATGCTTTAGGCCATGCTGCCTCCTTGTGTTTACTAAAAGTTCCAGAATCCAGACCCCCAATGTCTAAGGTTCCTTGCCCCTTAACTCAATCCCAGCAACAAATATTTGTCTAGCATAAAAATAATCTTTCAACATTTCCATTCACTGTGTCTATAATTTCTGAAATCGGAAGAAGCATCTCGAAGCCTACACTAATATTCTCCTTTTCTTTCAATTTCCCCTTTCAAATCGTCAGGTCCTTAAATTACTGGAAGGAGGAGATACAATGATTCCCATAGGTTTGGACTTGAATTCTGCTGGTAGTAGAAGCGGGCACATGCACACAGCGGACCCAAACGCACAAGCCGAATCAAGGAGGACACATTTCCGCAGATTATCCCAATGAAATGGTTTAGGACTTCCATTGGTGAGTTATCTTGAACTTGTTGCAGCCATCTATCCCTGCTGACAATCTACATTTAGCGGCATGACGATCTTCTCTTTCGTTCTTACTTCCCCAATTGCTACCACATGCTTTCATAATTGTCATAATTCATAATCATTGTTTGCTCAAATTAAATAATGCCACCAACAGAATACAGTAGTATTAAATGTGTTACTTCATAGTAAATTTAAGAGAGAAAGCATTTGGGCTGCTGTATACAAAACAAGTTATAGTTCAATAGATACTTATTGACAGGGTTTCTTCATATGGTTGTATAATACTGCATTCTAGAGCATTTCTGATTTCTGATGAGATATAATTTGTTGCTTGACAAAACATTGAGCCTAAAGAGACCATGACCTCCAACACATACATGTCAAGTTCATGCATAATTCATTTTTGGGAAACTAGAAATACATGGGCATCTTAGACCATCGAATGTTTACCCTTTCTACCTCTTTGCTTTGTGTGTTTTCTTGTTTTGTCAATTTAACGCAGGAATCAGAGATGTATAAAACTTAGACGATTCCTTGAAAGTGACGATTAAGGAAAACACATAACCATGGAGGCCAAATCAAATCGGAAAAACAAAAAATATAATAGAGAAACTTGATCAAGCAAAATTGAACAATAACAGGGGAGTACTATTAGCCTATTACGAAAGACTGTTCATCAGGTTTACGTACCAGTTGTGTTCTGACTGCTTCTGGTTTTACAACCAGCCAGCAAGAGCCAATAGTACATACCGCACTTGCATTTGGTACTCGTGTAAAATTTATAATCTTATTTACCGAAGTTACTTTTACATTTTTATTTTACTTGTACCCAAAAGTATTATTCAAGTGAAAATATATCCCACGTTCAGATCGCTTTGGAAAATGAAGAATTTCACTGGCAAAATCTGATAACCTAACACAACCGAGAGCCTAGGTATACCAACACATGAGAGCAAAACAGAGTGGCCTTGTTAGTTCAAACTTGACACGCTGGCTCGAGACCATTTCCTTGGTGACAATTAGATTGCTAATAAACCGTAGAATGAATTAGCTGATCAAATCGTAAAACAATTTCAAAATTTTTAATAAAATTATCAACAGCGACTCGTATTAACATCATCAGTTTTCAAGTTTTTGGGTGTTGGGGCCATAAAAAAAAATGTTGAAGAGCAACTATGGAAGCCAAAAATGAAGCCAAAAAAAAAAAAAAAGAAAAAAAAAAGGAAGAAGAAGAAGAAAAAAAGAAAAGAAAACTCTAATACTTCATTGCTCTCTCTCTCTCTCTCTCTCAATCAAGGAAAAATACAAATTATCTCATCAAATTTCACCCATCTCATGAACCTGCCGTGTAAACCAAAGTTAATAAGGAAGATATAAACTTAAAATTTAAAAAAAAAAAAAAAATGGAAGAAGAAGAATAAAAGGAAAAAAAAAAAAAAAAACCATCATTCATCGATCATGGAGCAACACCGTCCAGAAATATCAATATTAGCCCTTTTACCCATATATTTACTTCTCATCGAACATTAATTCAATACTTTGCTGAAGGTATAGAATCCCAAGAAACGTCACCGCCTTGTTGCATCATAGCCATCGACTGCATATCCGGCGCTAGCTCCGACACGCTCCACACCTTGACAGACTTGTCTAAACTGCCACTATAAACCACCCATTTCTGGTCTCCGGCCGCCGACTCCCTGTCCTTCTCCACCGCCAAACACTTCACCGGCCCATTATGTCCCGTCAAAACAGAGAGACAAGTATGAATAGCCCCCTCCCTCCTCCACACGCAAATTGTTTTATCCGCTGAACCACTAAACACCAGGTTTCCGGCAGCCGCAAGGCACAGAACCGCCAGCTTGTGCCCCTTGAGGACCCCACCGTGTGACAATTGCTTCTCCTTTTCCCAGAAATTCACCAACCCGTCCGATGAGCCGCAGTACACGACGGACCCTGTCGCACTTATGGCAAGCGCCGTCACAGCACATTCCTGATTCAAAAGCGTCTGTACGTAGACATGCTTCATCCCTTTCCCTGTCCCCTCCCTTCTCCATACCTTAACCGACCCGTCCGCCGAACCCGTAAACACCATACCGTCATTGGTAGCCACCACGGAATTAACGGCGTCATCGTGCGCCTTCACGGACTCGAGACACTTGGAGTTTGAGGTCTTCCACACCTTAAATGTCCTGTCCCATGAAGCCGAATAAAGCAGCCCTTGATCTTCATTCATGCTCAAGCTGGATATCGCGTCACAGTGCTTAATCCACAGTGCAGTGCGTTTACGCTTAACCTCAACATAATTGCTCGGCTTCATCGAGCACTTCAAGATGTCGAAGAACGTTGGGAACGTACCGCAGCGTTTGTGGATGCTAGGGTTCTTCGTGTTATATTTCCACACCCGAACCTTCCCGTCCTGATGCCCCGTGAAAATCTTCTCGCCGCATATTATAATAGCCTTCACAAGTCCGCTATTAGACTTGAACGCTGCAAACTCTTTCATGTTCTTCCACACGCGAATGTTCTTGCTGTCAGAGCCAGTGTAGAGGAGATCGCGCGTGGCAGCAAGAGAGTAGATATGGCCTTCTTCTCGAACGAGGGAGCCGACGAGGCCATTTTGAGGAAGGTTTTGGAAATCTTCGTATTTGTTCGACCAGGGAGATTTGGTAAAGGGTGAACCAGATTGGTTCCAAGGAGACATCATCATGGGAGACCCCTCGCCGCTCATGCGATTGGGATCATAAGCCGAGAAGCTGCTGTTACGATTGTTGTAATCGTCGTCGGAGATTGTGTTGGAGGACGAAATGTTTGGATCGGAATAGGCCATGTTTTTCCCGAAATTCGAGTTTCTTCCTTCGTCTTCTTTCATTCGTAGATAATCAGTCTTTTTTTGTTTAAGGGTGGTAATGTACGTAAATTAGTGATTAAAAAAATGTTGAAAACGAAGGAGAAATGTGGAAGGTGGATGGAGAAATGATGGTCGAAAACAGAGGTTGGAAATTAGTGGAGAGAGAAAGGATTTGAGAGATTTTGTGGGAGGCTGCAGGAAATATAACAAGAAAAAGGATCAGTGATGGCGGGAGATATACATAAGGCGTGAGAGGAATTGGAGGGAAGGGAGTGGGATGATGACACGTGGAGACAGAGGAGGTGATCGTTGCGTGACGAGAGATTTTCGAGCCCGGAACGGTCGGGTCGGGGGAATGGATGGTTGTTAGATACGTACGGTTGTTGGGTAATTGGATAGCTAGTCTATTACAGGAAAACTTTTAATTAGGGAAAACCTGAAATTTTAAATGAGGAACATAAATACGATTTTGGACATCACACTTTCAGTGTGTGTTAAATTTGTCATAACCGGATGCAAGAGCGGGCCGGGAAGTTTCGACTCACGGGTGGCCGGGTCGACTTTTTGTTTTTTGTTTTTTGGGACCCAAGCTCACTCCGCAATCCTATAATTCGTATATATCGTAAAATTCAACTCTACCACTGAACTATTCCTTAGGTTTCCGTCGGGATCGACTCAATCATCTATATATCCATTTAAATCACAATCACCGCTTTCTTTTTTGATCAAGAGATGTGTATGATCACTGCTGATCAAACAAAATGTTGCATGCTACTGAATTATGTGCAAATTTTACTGCTTATATGACATGGTTGTCGAATACCAATAAGCAAAAATCAAAATGCTAGGGTGGATTGTAAGTGAATCATATTATTTGAGTACCTTTTTTACTACCTTTCGTCTCGAAATAAATAATTTTTTAGGAAAAAAAAAATTTATCCCAAAATAATTGATCTTTTAAGATTTTAAAACCTTTTTTAGCTATATTTTCCTAATTTACTCTGTTATTTTTCCTAGGACCATTAATTACATTTACTTCTCATACCATTAATAAGACACATTATTTAATAAATATGAATTTGTCAATACAATTCCTTAATAAGTGTGTACAAGTCTAAAAGATTATCTATTTCGATACAGATGGAGTAGCCGCGTATGCATATTATCACGTGATAGCTCGAGATGATTGCAAATTTTCTCCCTCCTCCGCTTCGAAATGTGCAAATAAACATATCATGTTGAGCACGTTTTCGTGATACCGTTTTGAGCATCTAACTATTTCTCAACCTGATCGTCGACAACATAGTCAGTAGCTAGTGTTCCATGAATCATGAATGTTCCCGCGAAATAAATATATCAGTGTTTCCATGAATTAATGTTCATCTTTCTTTCTTGTTGTTGGATAGTGACCCCAGACATCATAGTAGCAAAAGCAAAACATCTGCCATATCAATATTGTGATCTTATTCCCCGGCAGACGAACTAATACCTGAATCCTATGACTATGAGAACTACAAAAAATACTGACTATTTATATCTGGAAATTAAACATGGAATTATGAGGTTCACAAATAAAGCGCCAGCGGATGATATATATGCTCACTTTCAGGTTTTTGATTGGGAAACTGCCATTTCATTTCTCGCATTTCTATTTCTCCGATCTAATTGATTACAAAACTAGTGATATTACACGAAAAATTCAGCTATGTTCTTTTGCGGCAACGAGGGTGATTTTTTGCAGTTTTTTAAACTTGAAAATATGACAATTAGGACCGTAAACTTGGTGGGGTTCACCTTGCTAAAGCTTCGACGTGAGAATAAAACTCAAGTTCAGTGTTTTAATCTTATATTGTGTTCGGTATATCCATATATTGATCGATGATCGGACCCAGTGTGCGCTTGTCAATTTGTGAATTCCTCACTTGGTGTGAAAGGTTAACTTCATAATACTAATTCTTATCGCTAATGATGAACGATCATAAGAAGGTTTGAATTCCTCTGATTTTGTTCTTTGCTTAAGTGATTATGACCCTCTGTATATGCTATTTGACTGGTGAACGTGATATTTTTGGTATCTGCAGCTACAACAAGATACATTTCAGGGTAATAATAGACTTGACCGACACGGCATTAATCTAGTTCGTTTGTGAATTTTGGGATGGAATTTTCGGCTTCATGCCAGTACTGCAATATTCTAGTCACTAGTTTTTTTCTCCTTTTTTTTTTTTTCTCGGCTCAACTAGATTGGATTAGACAAAAACAAATGCGTCCCACCAACTTGAATGCCCCATTAACAAGGGTTCAATTCTGATCTCACCCCCAAAAATTCTTAGTTTTGCTTGCCATATCAGATTCATTCTTCTTCTTCTCAATATCTTCAAAATTTGATGGTCATTAATATCTTGTTATGGATGATAACATTTTCTCTAAATAAACCGTTGGCCGAAAGGTGCAAAGACCGGGACCAACGGTACCAACGGCCTAGATGGATGCCCCCATGAGAACCCGACACGTAGGATGGCAACATGTATGAGGAGGGACGACAAACAGATGGGAAGAAGCTCAGGAGGCTGCCACGTACAAGGTCTCCACTGGTAGTTTGCGTGTCCTTTTATAGCCAGTGAACGGTTGATCTCAGCCACCGGGGTAGGGTGGCCGGGGTCACCAATTAAGAATCAGAATATATATGCATGTATATATAGTTCCAGGTCCACCAATTTCTGCAGCGCCACGTGTGTACCCTGTAACAAAAGTGAAAATAAGCACAAACTAAAATGGTAACTGAAAATGGTAACTACATAATTGGGGTGTGACATCTGATGGTTCATTTGCTCTCACAGTTGAGGTAAAATGCATGTGCGGTTGTGGAGGTTAATGGTAATTGATGGGCTGCTTTTCCTATCTTTCCGAAGCCACTTTGTACAATTTCTCCATCTTGGGCAAGTAAACCCTGGCTTGTCAATGTCAGTGCTATAATTTCTTTCATCATTTCATGGATATAATTTTCTCTTGAATTATTGTATTGAACTATGCAACGTTAACACATGGATCGATGGTGAATCAAACTTTAGATTTAATGTTCATTAAAGTGATCAAGTGCTATTGTGCTAAGAACCGGTTGAGGGTTAAATACGATTCAGTACCCTAGTTATATATCTGTTTAGTAGAGCGGTGGAGCCGTTAGATCGTATTTTAAATGACTCAACATGCCATTTGGACCATGAAATTCCCGTAAGCATGGAATTTTGCAACTGATTTGGATTTTCGGTCTTAAATAGTTTCTTATTTTTGTCACGTGACTTTTAAAAGATGAGACATGAATGAGATAATATTTCAGGAAGGAGATTTGAATTCGAATCCTGCTAACTAAAGGGGTTTCAAATCCTAGGAATTATTGAATTCGAACCTTTTAAACGCTTGAAATTTCTTTTCTTTTATTTTATTCTTGTTCATATATACTTGGCATGCGTGAGCCAACTAAAAGCTTTTATATATGGTGATCATGAAGTTATATAAGTAGATTGTACGTCGACGGAATGGTTAAACATATCTTTGCTGGACCATTTTCCGTTGTGGCAATGACCCGTAAAATTTATAGCTACGTCCCCAGCCTACGTAAATAATGTTTCATGTTTCCAATTGATTGGTTGATCGATTTTCTGAGTAACCACGCAAGCCGACAGAGTATTTTCCCCATCGTGTGCTGGCAATCTGGCATGGTGGAGATAACTATCTAGAGTGTGACTAATTAGGTCTATGATCAATCTATGAATGCATTTAAATAGGACCGGACCGGACCGGACCAATTTCTTGGTATCTCTTTATAATCAAGGGAAGGATATTGTTAGCATGTTATGTATAATCCAAGGGTGATTTACTTGAGGCTATGTTTCGTACGCGCGCAGTATCCGAAGGACAGATTTTATACCGAGCGCCTAGGCGCTCCTAATAATTTGCGTCCGAAGGTGAGAATTGATTAAGGAATTAATGGTTTTGCAAATTAAAGTGAA
>JAOTQG010086721.1:0-24529 GCA_025631175.1 Iris virginica
CAATAACGAAAATATTTACTGTGTTGGGAGATTCAAATATACAGTACTGAAAATATTTTTACTGTGTCTTTGAATCTCCCAACACAGTAAATTTTTTCGTTACTGTGTCTTTGGATCCTGTAGTTCCTATTAGAGCGTGCCCCTATATATATATATATATATATATATATATATTACGACCATGAATCCTTGGTATAACGACGATCCTTCCCTTTTATTATATAGAAACTTTGTGCAAGATTTTTGTCGCTTTCTTATTTTTGCAATAATCCAAGTTATCAGCTTCAGACTACAACAAGATGCTGTACAATATGGCACAAGTTTTATCTATAGGATGAGGCTAGTCAATCTTCTCGAGCAGGTTGAAGCCGTAAGCCTGTATGATTTCCAGTGCTGCAAAAATCACAGGAATACAAAATGAAGAAACGTCCTTATGGCCATAATGTCATGGTTCTGGGTTTTGGTAACCGAATGTATATGGTTAAGACAGTGCTCAACAAGATAATGTGCATATAATCTATGGAGCTGGTAGGAAGAAAGAGGGGAGAGGGGGGAAGTTGTAGCAGAAGTAGGAACATGCCTGGCTCATAAACTTCTGGATCAATAGGCCTCAAGACACCATTTGTTTTTATCTTGTTCGCAAGTAAGAGCTGTGTCATTCAAATGAGCATTAGCTTTACCACACACTTGAGAGTTTGGTCGAAAAGGACAGTTTAAAGCAAATAGCCAAATACCAGAGCTCCTATGGCAGCCGGAATCCCAACAGTAAGAGCCATGCTAGTGACCGTTTTCCCATTGTCAGTCTTTCCAAATTCCAACAGGGTGGCCCGATGATTCTGTGTAGGGCGACCATCTGGGAAATCCACCACAACTTCATGGTGCAAAATCACCATGTCCTGCCATAAATAGCATTTCAGGATTAACTAAAAAGAGTTCATCCCGACATGGCTTTACTTCATATAAGCTCCATAAATTTTGAAGAGACTGATCGGGACCTTTCGAGTTTTTAGTAAGATGGTTGATGATATAAGTGATTATCAGGTCGTTTTATGGTTGAAAGCTGGTGATACACACACTATTCAGGAACAGAGAAATAATCCAGAAGGAAGGAATTAAGGCAACAGATCTGGTGAAGGAAATATGTTCAACTATTTCTGGAAGGCACCAGAGGATTGGTATTTGAAATTCAATGATATAGGTACGGGTGACTCTTAGATATTTTGTGCGGCAGGATCTCACAATTTTGGTATCATAGAATCTTAAGGGTATTTTTGTTTCATAGGCTATGTTACCTGGACTCAACTGAGGATCCGACACGGGCACAGATCCGGGTGTCTGATCCTCCTAAATTGTAGAACTTTACACCAAATTACTGTAAAACAGCCACATCCACACCCCTGTGTGAATTGTCGGACACGGGTACTTTGGCTAAAGTGAGGATCTAGGTAACGTAGTCATAGGTACATTAGATGTTGGGTTTGTGGAATGATTGGATTGCAATATGGTGGATTTTGCTGAAAGTAGGTACATCCTTGTAAAAGTTTAAAGCGGGGGCATGTAACAAGTTCTTTAGGTTCTAAAGTGAGAAAGTTTCACCCTGGTCAAAAAACTATTGTCACTGCCAAAGTTACTGCTTGAAAAGTACGTTACTCCAAAATAACTTTACATAGATTAATGATACTTGGGGGGAGTAGATGTGATTTAGAACAACTGAAATTCAGAAAGCTACCTGTTCTGTGCTCGAGTAGGCTAACCTTTCTTCCATGCGGTAGCAGGTCACATCAAAGGCACTTTGGCATGATTCAGGAACTTCTGTTGACTCATTGAATCCCAAAAATCTAATCCATTGGTGGAACAGATGATATAATATTATGCAGGAATACTTAAATACTTACTGATATCACTTTAACTTACATGATTGTTTTAGCCGTTCTTAAAGCAGTTGCTTGCTCTTTGCAAAACCCAAGTGCGAAAATCCTCTCAGCAATCAGCTGCTCTTGCTTCATGGTTCCAGTTGAATTATTGATTTCAATGCGTAGAAGTTCACTTAGGAATGCTCTATGTGTGGTTTTTCTTCCATTTGCAAGAATCGGATCGACTTCAGTGTTGAAGAAACCCAATTTTGCAAGTGATCCCATTATCTCAGCAAACCCTGCACGAAGTTTGCATGTATTATTATATGCATCTAGTCCCAGTATAACCTTAGTTTAGAAATCAAGTGATCACATTATTGAAGGTTTTTGGCTTTTTGCTACCAAATCTCAACATGCTCCTTTTTTCTCTTCTTTCCGAACCAATACTCTTTTGCATGCTTGCTTAGTTCTAGGTTCCAACAATAAACCTCTAAGTAACATTGAAAGACAACCACAGGTTTTAAACAGATATTAAGAACTTTCCTTTACTCTGGACAACTCTATAGTATTGGCTCTTCCCCTTTTGAAATATCAAGTCAAAAAAGTAACTCTTATCTACTTTTCTTTCAAACGACTGCAAAAGAGCGGCCCTTCTTTTTTGATATGTTTAAATTTTAATGCATCATTTGCTCTACACCTGTATCAAAATTTGAAAGTTTACTAAGCTAGGAAGGATAAGAGAAACCTAGAAAGAGATGTCCACTACTTCCAAAGCAGTCAACAATTATGCTTACCTTGTGGAAGCTATTTTGACAGGAATTATGATCAACAAAAAGTCCAAAAATAGATCATACCTTCGTAACGAAGGGTACCACGGAAGATAGTAGATGCTTCTTGTCCTATGCCATACACATCCCCATAAACTAAAGAGTTACGATTTGGAAGACATTCCAATGCAAAAGCTGGAAGATCAGGTAACCGCAATTTTGTGGCTGAATCATATAGATTTTCCCCTGAAAGTATCCATCACAAGAGACAACAGTAAACAAACTAGATATGTGTGCAAATTTCGCACGTTCTGGGAACTATGATCTCCCATCCAAATCATTCATCATTTAGTAAGGTTGTAAACTAAAGGGTTCTGTGCCATTTTCAACCACTGCACTTGGGTTCTGATGCAGCTTCAACTACTTTCTTTTCTTTTCTTTTTTTTCTTTTCTTTTTTTTTAATTCTCATTTTCACAATTTTACTTGACCGTGCCTTTTGATTTTAACCCCAAATGAAGATGTATCAACCATATCTATTATACTATAAGGCTCTTAAAGTAAGGCATATTACAAATGAACTAGAGAGGAAAAAATGGTGGAAGAAAGTAAAATGTTTTAAGTCGTTTCCGAACCTATGTGTCATGGTTGAAAACAGTGTAAGGCCTAAATTAACTTGTACAACCATGTTTATATATATCATACTATATTTAAAAGCACGGATATTAATACTCATTAGACGGGGATACAAAACAGCTTGCAACTGATTTTATCATGTTGAAGGTAATAGTGTATACATCCACACACAGAAAAATGTGTGACAAGTTTCTAGCATTTCACAAATTTGAGGACTACCCACATGGTATGTGAATATGGATGCATAATAACAGTTACAAATCTTGTCAGAACTTAGGAGTTCATGGTACTATGGCTAGTCAAGGATTCGGTCGAGGAGTATAATAGATAATTTGAAAAAACTCTCCTTTAAGAATTCCAGTCCTTTAATGGTGTCCGCTTGCCATTAGCATTCAAAAATAATTCAGATGCTATTGTAGGGAAAAGCGACTGCTTCATGTTGGAGAATTTCTTTTCTCTCAGTTGAGATTGTTTTTCAGTATACAAATTTGAAGGTTCATTTCGCTCTGCAAGAGAATCCCAAACAGATTATGCGAGGCTACTCTCACAAAATGTCACCTCATCTTGTTTCGGTTGAACTAATTTTCTTCAAGTTGTTCCCCTTTCAAGTGGGCATAAGTTTATGTAACAAAAGGGGGTAATGTAATACGAATGTCAAAACCAGAAGGCAACTGGTTAAATGTTAACCCCCAAAAATCCAACAGTTAAGTTCTTGAGTTGTGGCAGAAGTCGAATACAAGAACTCAGGTGCAAATTATAATTTGGTTTAGTTCAACTCACTGAACATGATCATTGATTACTTACCATTAATATGTATGATATCTCCATCCTGTCTGTAGATGGCTGGATTGCGGCCAGCTTTTATAGCTCCAGCTGGATTCCAACTGATACAATTTTGTAGCACAACACTTAGTATAGATGATGGAAACACATAAAGTCTAGTCTATTCATGTCAAGAGAAAGAAAGAAAGCAGAACCAGATCAAATCTCAACTGAATATCAGAACTTATGCTCACAGTTCATTATGATATTCCGCCTTCATTGAAGATGACTGATTACATTAACTGACTAAATAATCATGTGATATTTTCTCAAGCAACAAGCTAAAACAAAATTGAGAAAAAGAATCCTCAGAAACATCATCAAACAAAAAAGGATGAAAGAGCGGGGCAGAGAGAGGCCTAAAATCACCTAAAAGAGTAAAGGTAATTCTAAAGAGTTGATTGAGAATAGTTTACTCTAAAGACTAAAAAAGAAAAAGAAAAACTTGATACTCCCTCCAAAATAAATGTCATACTTGAATTGACACATAGTTTTAGGATTGTATTTGACTTTATAAATGTGTGGAAGGAACGGCTGTGGGTCCATGAAATATGTGTAGAAACGACTCTTTCTTTTGGCTCCAAAAAAGGAGAGTTTCCAAAGTGGACACCTACGTTGGAACACCTCAAAAAGGAACGATGGACAGTATTTTGGAATGGAACGACTAACATGACGAAGAAAACATTAATCCAACCTAGATCTGCCATCACAAATTGCATTGTATTGCCGATCCATACAATTCACAATTTGGCCATCTAATCTCTCAGTCGCAATTTTCTTCATTGGCGTTCAGGATTCTCTGACCCTAATGAGTCATTAAAGGGGTCAAGCCAATCAAATCGATTATTCATTTTGCAAATCATATTATTTATGGAGCTTAGCATAAGCGAAGTATTTTGCCAAGCAAAAATCCATCATGATCTTCTCTCAGTAGCCCTGTTAAAACCAAAGGCTTTCCTCACAAAGGTTTTGAGTTGTGCTTGTGTTATATTCATTTGTGACAGTCTCGGCCGCTTCGACATATATGCCAGCCGGAGGACAAGTATTTCATGTACATAAACAAACATTACTGCAAGTAGAATTACGGTTATAATTCTCCTCAATAACTGTGAATAAGTAAAACTTTATTGTGGGAGACTTCTTTATACAATGCTTTTGTACCCCCAATTTTGACACTCCCTCCATTTCGACGAAGAGTCCAGGACATTTATTTTAAAGAGAGTCCAACAACAACAAAGCCTTAGTCCCAACGAACTGAGATCGGCTACATGAATCTTTTTCCGTCATTCCACACGATCCAATGCCAAGTCACAATACAGACCATAGTCTTCATGTCTTTCCGTATAGCCGATATCCATGTTAGCTTTGGCCTATAAATATGTCAATTTTTCTCGAAGTTTTTCTTTCATGTTCGACAGATGATAGTTCTCAAAATTTAGTACAATTTAAATAAATTGAAAGAAATAAATTTACATTATTAAAAAGTTTGATTTCAAATGGGAAGATAAAGAAAATAAACCAATTAATATTTACACTTCTGTTTGGCATCACTGAAAAATTGTCTTCATACGGCATTAAGTTGGTAGCTATTAGATTCTTCTAGGCATACCTGAATTTGTAAGCCAGTGGGTTATTTGCAGCTGCTGGTGATGGGATACCTCCACAGTAAGAGGTGAAAGACCTGATCGTTCCTCCTTGACTATGCGCTTGGCTGATCATCTTCATTGCCATCATATGATCTACGGTATGAATTATGTATTAATTATCAATTTAAGCTTAAATTCTAGAAGAAAACTATGCTAGAAGAATAGTCTCCCCAAAGCTATATTGGCTTTCGAGTGCAGAAATAAGTGAAATAGAGAAATACAAAGACACCCAATTTACTTTCTGTCAAGTATGTGGTGTAATACTAGTGGCCTCCAACCAGAAAATTTGCAGATCCTAGCTCCATTCTTTCTAACTAAAAACACATTGTTTCTTATGATGGTCAAAGCTTGAGGTTACCAATGTGACGTTACAGAAGCTGCAACTTATGCATACCAATTTCATAGTAAATCGGTACTCCCTCTGTCCCAATAAGAGTCTCAATTGATTTGGCAATAGTTTGAGGAAAATCTTTGACATTTTTAATGTGCAGACACAAAGGGTTTACTTGTGCTTCCAAAAAATTATTTTTGGCTACAATCATTTATTTGGCATCAAGAAAAGGAAAGTTGGGATAGTGGCTCTTAATATAGAACACCCCCAAAAGGAATGACATAGTCTTATTTTGGGCCGGACTCCCAGGAGTATTTATTAGGAAGAGGAACTTGATTGATGAGGGGATAAAAAGCTAAATGGAACAAAAAGAAAAACCCACCACAGTAGAAGGAAATGAAAGCAAGGCAACATTTGAGCAAACAAGAAATATATGAGAACATCCAATCCCTAGTCAAGCTACCCAAAAACTGACAGAAGAATCCATACCTGATAGCTGATGTATTGTACACCAAAAGAAGATAATAAAGAAGGATTGAGTTAAGCTTGTGAGTGGTCACAACTAGAGCTGTAAACGAGAAATTGATCGAACATTGGCTGCTTGAACTCTAGTTTGAAGTTTGCTTATCGACTCGAGTTTTCATCGAACTCGAGCTCGAACATTTTTTGGGCTCTCGAACTCGCTTTGAACATGTTCGATAACAGTTCACAAGTTGTTCGCGATCAGCCGAGTTCGAGTTTGATATGACTTTTCGAGTGTTTTTTTCCCAGCATTAAAGATACTCTGGGAATGAAATGCTGGGGAAAGATACATATTATCTACCATTTGACGAGCCTCAACTGATTTCACAAAGTGAATGTACAATCACCAACATATCCCTTATTCAAGTTATCGCGAACACAAACATCCTTGGGGAAATCTACCAAAGCTAGGCAGGTAGATAAACTCCTTTCCCGCACCTAGAACGACTTGTCCGAGATTGAACTCGTGGAACAAACGAGCTGAACTAGAGTTTTAAGCGGATACCAAAGGTCAAGTTTGAACTCAAACTCAAAACTCAAGGCGACTATCGAAGGTCTCTTGAACCCAGTCAAACTCCAGTTCGAACTTGAACGGTTCGGTTTGTTCCAGAGCCCGTGACAACCTAAAGCACGGCGCTATTAGCTGAGGCTGGATAGCATGTTGCATTATAAGAGATTATTACTGGTGTAATCTACTGATAGCGAGTATCTTTGGAATGGTGAAGTATTTTACAGCGAGGATCCTAGTTATAGAGAAAGAAGCTAGAACGGCTTTGTGATTAGTATAGAAGAGATCACTAGTGATTTATTCGGAAAATTGGAGAACGCATTGGCTTGATCCTTGACCGATTTGTTATCTCATGGAGCATGATATAGATGAGAATGGGATGCTCTTGACTGTCAGGAACATTATTGAGTAACATTATTTAAACTCAACTCAGCCTTAGTAACAATCAAGTGGAGTCGGCTACGTGAATCCTTTTCCACTATCCCAAGTGGGATCTTATGCCAGGTCACCACATGTCATGTCATAGGCCACAGTCCTTTATATCTTTCTCTATCGGGTTGTCCATGGTAGTTTTAGTCTACCCCTATATTGATTAAGATCGACATCATCAGAGTTCCTAACTGGTGCATTAATACCCGAGAAAATTAGTAATTAATAAAAAAAATTGCGTGTTTTAATTTATTTAAAAATTGACATTAATACCACTATTGACTTATCAGAGTTAGCATTGTTTGTGACATTATCGGGTTTCTTTTTAAAAGAGTTTGAGAAGGGTAGGGAGTTGTCTCTAGGGGTGTAGTTACACCGTATCTTGGGAACTATTAACAGCTCTAACCAACAGGTTATTTCTGCATTTGTAATCTCTAGAAGAATTCAACCAAAGACCACTTGGTCGAGCGGTATCTCTTTCCTAACGGGAGGTTATAGTGATTTATCTTGTTGAAGATATATCCCGATTTTAAACACTACTCATTACTCTTGTAAGACCTATTTAATAAATAATAAGGGTGGGGGTAAGCTTATTGTCCCCTCCAACCTTTAAAAAAAAAAAAACTCTCTAGAAGAATAGCAAAACTCAGAGAGAAAGAACTAGAGAATAGGAAAAGGGATCAATTTTTTCTCTGCAGACGGCACTGCACCGGAAGCATTTTGAGGTAAGCTATATCGCTCTTTGGTGATAATATAGTGATTTTGACTTTCAGTATGCTTTTAAAAGTAATGTTGTTGGGATGAATTGTCGATTACAATATTTTGGTTTATTGATTTATGTACTATGAATTTGGTATGTATTATGGGTTCACTGTTGTTGATTTTTGGAGATAATGTCATGATGGGGAGAATTGTGAGGTGACAGGAAAAAAATAGCGGAAAAGGAGGTGGTTCTTGTCTGATTCTATTTGTGTGGCTGTTGGGTGCATTGTTGCATCTTTCTGTGTATTGAATTTTGGGATTATATATGATAGTGTCAGTATGGCATTGGATTCCTGAATAAGAAAGAAAAGAACCCGAAAAGAGAGTACGGCGGTGAACTATGTGAGTGTGTCTCATGCGTGTGTTTTTCTTGGTACAAGTAGCATGCTTGTGTGTGTGATTTCGTGGTGTACAGAATGCGTGAAAGAATTTTATAGAGAAAGAAAAAGGGTATAGAAGGAGGTGGGACCCGTAGTTTGATCAAGTATTATGCATTATTCAAATGCATGTGTGGGCTGGACGGTGCAATAGTGTGTCTGAGAGTAATATTTTAACTAGTGTTGTCGATGGATGCTTGAGCTAGAAGTGGATCCCACAGATTGGTTAGGCAAATGGAAGTGAATAATTAATGGGAGTACTATGAGGTTGTCAAATTATCAGGCTGAGGAATTAATTTTGACAACATTCAAGTTTAGACTAAACAGCTGTCAGCAACATTATTAATACCAATGAAATATGGAATCTCTCCTCTATCTCTACCTTCCTTTGATTTTGCAAATCTCATGAATGGGGTGTCAGTTCTCAAACAAGATGGGAAGAAAAATGAACTCTAATGGTAAATACGCCTGCACATCTTCTATAATGATTGACGAAAGTGCTTCCCAGTAGGGAAATGGAATGGAGTTGGCTTTAGAAGATAAATTTCCAACAAAGATGAAATACATTATCTAGCTGTGCTAAAGAGATAGAATCATGTCGGAGAAGCTGAGGTTTGTAATAAACATGAGAGACTGTGATATCTGTGAGAGGTGTGGCAGGTTTGCTGATGTTACGTCCTTCTGTGTGACTTCCACAAAGCCAGTAAGAACTGGGATAATTATGATGCTCCAGTTGTAAGTACTAACGCTAGTATCCAGGAGTGATTGAAAACCAGTCTGCTGGACAACAGTGATATTCAAATCAATTGACATATAAGTGATATATATTTGTCCTTTCCATATTTGGAATGTGGATGGACAGGAACAGTGAAGCCATATTTCATAGGGAGTCTCCAACTGCTCAATTTATTCTTAGGAAAAATGTGTAAGCATGTGATCAAACTTATTCCTTTTTGACAGAAGGTAAGGGAAGAAAAGATGGAAGAAAGATCGGTCCAATAGAGAGCTCTCCCAATAGTGGCTGAAACGAAGTGAATATGGATGCAAGGTGAAGGAATGAAATAAATAGAAATCAGCTACTGAAGTAACTAAGTCTTTGGGAATGGATGCATTGAACAATAAAATATAAAGTATTTAAAAGATAGGATCGTCGTGTTGGTTGTGAACTTCAACAAGATCAAAGAGGCTAAAATGATAATGAATCAACCAAATCCTACCTTCATATTATGTAGCATTTCACATCGTAAGATAATAGTTCTTAGAATGATAACTTCCATTGCACATAATCATGTTTCCATTGCGTACTTAAAAATGACCGCATAAAATTTAAAAGAAACTTTTACCTATAAGTTATTTTTCCCACAAAAGGACTTACCTATTCCAGGGTCCAAACCCATCTCACCAAGAATCGTTATCCCTGCAGTTTTGGCTGTTTCATCTAGCTTTGACATGGAACCATCAATATAGCTAGCAGTCACAAGATGTTTCTTAAGCTGCATTAAGAGAGATTTTGAATGTCCTTAGATAAAGCAAAAAATCTATAAAAAATTTGGGCACCAAATATTACTTATCTCTGATATTTTGGATTGCATTAATCAGTTGTGGTACTTAATATACTAACAATGTTCTTAGAGTCAAGTTTCACTAATGTATTGCCACAAATAGACTTTGTTCTCATTAGTATATGGAGCTTAATTGATACTAGCAAGATGCAACTGCACTTCAATTTGTGACTTCTCGAAAATTAAATGATCTAGTTTGGAGAACTTTGAGAAATTCAAAAGTTAGATAGCAATTTAGAACTATATAGAGAAACAAAATTGCTGGTTTCTCGTACCATTCAAAGCAATGTAAGATAAATTTTCTCTGAACTCTCAAATGCTAATCATCAATTTTCTTAATGCAGTGCACAGATTAGTGAAAGTTCATTAGTTGATGATTTTTCAATTGAAATAAAAATAATTAATTGTTGGCTGAGTTTCTAGTGGTTCCAATATGATCGCCACTTCTCATTCTATCCTCTGGGTGTCTGGTTGCAGATAGTACAGGTTTTGAGAATGAAATATCAGTAATACTAAAACAATAACTGCATGAGCATTACCTTTATACAGGGATCTGCTATTGTACTGTGGAAACTGGGAGGCAGTAAACTGATGACAACATCAACCTGAAAAAGGACAAGAAAGACGAATAAGACCTAGATCAAGGTCGCATAAACTGAAAAACGTGTACACAACAGAGAAAAGCGTTTGTTTATTTCTTGTAATTGAGTACGCTGTGGATATACAATTCAATTGTAACAGCTATTTGTTATTCTATTGAAAGAATATATCGGTTGGTGTTTGTTTTCTGCACCACATTCACACGTGATGTTGCAACATTAATCATTGCTACGACTTGCTTATAGTTTTGGTTTGTTAAACTAGAATTGAGTCATAGATTTGTATAATTGAGATGTAAGTATCGGCATCGAGCAGACAAAATTTAAGCCTGCTCAAGGAACAATAGCCAAGAATCAGAAACCTAAAAATAGAACGAAACGGTTGGAATAAGAGTTGGGAAATGAAAGAGCGTAAAACTAAAAGGAAGAAGTTAGATGATACTTCGTCACAGTTGTTATGGCTAGCTTTCCATTTAAATATAGTGCTTGTTTACTACGTGGCAATGCTCATTCCATTTCATGCCAGTTAAGTATAAATTTCATTCCATGATAATCCAAGTAACATGGAATGGAATAATGAATCTTGCTTACAAACTAGCCATTAGTGTTGATTTACTGTATTTCAGGAAAGTCGTGGTAAGATCCCAGTGTAGTTGTTATAACAAAAAATCATATGGAAATAGGAGCAACAGAATGCCTTTTACTAGTTTTTCCTGGTATCGATCATACCAAAAAACTTCTCACTTGACCATGTGAAATACTCCATCACTTGCAAAATAACGGTCCTGTTTGACTCGGCACATAGTATTAGACAAGCCTAGTGACTCGATAAAATAAAAGAGCTAGTGAACACAAATAGCTTTGGTGTAGGTCCATGGAACACTTGTGGGCAGAAACTCAATCGTCTCATACCCGAAAAAGTAAGTTTTCAATGTGGAAACACCTCAGAGAGGAACAATTGTTGGACAAGAGGGAGTACTTAATCACAGCGCAAGGCTTGATTGTCAAATTACTGGAGTTTCGGATAATTAACAACGATGTGACATTTGTATGGAATCCGTCAAAATTGTGATCAAACTTTCAAAATGACCTCAAAAACATGAACCCCCGCCTTCAAATCTTTTACCATTCATTTGTCTCACAAAAAAGGAGAGGATCATGTTTTTGGGATCGTTTGAATGTTTGATCACCATATTGACGAATTTCATAAAAATATCACCTTGTTGTTACTGAAACTTCAATCACCAATTTGAAAATTAATCCATTATCAAATTAAGTCATTCTGCATTCAGGCATTTCTATGCATGTCAAGAATATCTCATATACATTCTGTTAATAGTCACCATTAAGTTAAGGTTAGTGAAACCCAATTGTCTCAGACCTCACCCACCTCTTTTGGGGAACTCCATAGCAGTGAAGGCTAATGTTCTCAGTTACAGGTGAAGTGATCGAAGACACTACTGGAGGGGCCTCAAGTAGGCCCAACATAGTGTACCACACAAACGACGTTATATGTTAGCAGAAGGTTTATTTTTTCCGATACACATGACTACACGCACATTTGGATTTGACCGGAACTCAAATAGTGAACCTTCTCAATGGGCTTTATATGGACAGATGTGCTCCCAGGAAGCAGCAAGAAATAGAGAGGCCATTTGAGATCCCATATTAGTTATCTTCAAGGACTGTATGACAAAGTATCTTTGAACCAAAAGTCAACTTCCCTTCATCCCCAATTACTTGGAGTTGGTGACTAGAACTGTTTTCCTGCTAGAACCAAAGCTGCTAAAAGATTTTTTTTAAAAAAAATTGATCCTTGAAAAAAAAAAAAAAAAAAAAAAAACTTGAAACCTTTTCCCTGGGGCATTCTTTCAAGCACAAGCATGTCATTGGTTTAATAGGGTGTAAAGCAATGATAAATCAATTTCTGGCATGTGCTCCTCTTGGAAAATGCAGTAAAATGGCTCTACCTGTGAAATGTACCGACAAAGACTTTCATTATCCATTACATCCAGCTGAACAGCAGATGCATTTGGGATGCCTTTGATGATCTGCATCCAATCATCAATTTAATGAGAATTTAAAGTTTTTGAAGATAGAAATAAACATATTGAATCACACTCTTGTTGGTAGGGGAGGCCAACAAACAAGTATTACTCCGAGATGAGATGAAACATAAGAAATCTGAAACAAATAACACAATTTAATCCCTTAGAAGAATATTATATGCCTTTCTAGAGAAGTTGAAGAACCTGGGATGCCTAAAGAACAGCAAGATGTGACTACCACACTCAAATTTGCCAAAAGAAATTGTGAGAGGAGGCATCCTTACAAAGGGAAAATGGATGCTCAGGTTCACAATCCATGATAATTTAAGAGGCAACACATACTTAAGAAAGAGCAGAAACACTCTCAACTTTCTGCACTAGAAAATTATGAAAACTGTAGAGCAGTAGAGAAAACCACTATGGAATAATACGTATATTTTGAAGCCTTGACCTAAATCTGGTTAGGGAGAGTATTTGTACTCTTAAACGAAGAGAATCATAATTACAACTTCAGCCCCTATACTATCATTATATACAACTTATAACACTCCCCCTCAAGTTGGAGCAATTATGTTAACTAAGCCTAGCTTGTCACAAATATAATCAATCCGAGGACCATTCAACGCTTTTGTGAAAGAATCAGCTAGTTGATCTTGAGAACAAACATGATCAGTTTTGAGAAGATTTTGCTCGATCTTCTCCCGAATGAAATGACAGCAATCTCAATGTGCTTAGTCCTCTCATGAAAAACAGGGTTAGATGCAGTGTCGATGGCAGCTTGATTATCGCACCAGATGGTCAAAGGAGTCCGTTCATAGATACCAAACTCATTGATTAAGGAATGTACCCACATAAGCTCACAAGTAGCCTGTGACATAGCTCTATACTCTGATTCCGCACTTGAGCGAGACACTACATTCTGCTTTTTACTCAGCCATGATATTAAATTACCGCCAACAAATATGCAATACCCTGTAGTAGACCTCCTATCTACCTTAGAGCTTTCCAATCAGCATCAGAATACCCCTCTACTCTTGAATGTCCATTATCTTAAATAAAACACCATGACCTTGACTTGGGATAACATAAAATAGTAAATTCCAATGAGCATTCTTGGAGATGACATAAATTGGCTCACTATACCAACCGCAAACGAAATATCTGGACAAGTTACACTAAGATAATTCAATTTCCAACTAATCTCCGATATCTCGCAGGATCATCATATGGATCTCCATACTCCGCCATAACATGCATATTTGGAATCATCGGTGTACCACAAGGCTTAGCAACTAACTTTCCGGTCTCAGCAAGAAGATCAAGGATATATTTCTCCATGAAAGAAAGATACCCTTCTTGCACTGCATTACCTGAATTCCCAAAAAAGTATTCAAGAAACCCAAATATTTTGGTTTGAAAGTGTCTGGAGGAACAACTTCGAAACTGAGATGCCAGCAGTGTCACTCCCAGTAATAACAATGTCATCCACGTATACAACCAAGTACCAACAATAGAATACCTGCAGCAGGGCGCCGAAAGAAAACAGAATGATCGCACTGACTGCATTGTAATTCAAACTCAAGCACATCACTAAATCGACAAACCAAGCACACAGCGATTATTTTAACCCATACAAAGACTTTTTCAAACGACAAACCTTACTGGTTTCCCCCTGAGCAGCAAACCCAGGTGGTTGATTCATATACACTTCCTCCTGTAAATCACCATGCAAAATGCATTCTTGATTTCTAACTGGTAAAGAGGCTAGTTATATAGCAACAAGAGATATAAACAATCACACAGTTGCAGGTATAGCAACAAGGGAAAAGGTTTTAGCATAGTCAACACTGTAAGACTGAGCATAACCTTTGGCAACAAGTCTTGCCTTAAGGCGTGGCACAGAACCGTCTGGATTGAACTTGATAGAAAAGACCCACTTACATCAACTGCTCGTTCATTGGCAGAGAAGTGAACTAGTTCTGAAGTACCATTGAGATCCAAAGCAGCCATCTCCCCCACAGCAGCCCGCCAACCTGGGTGGGATCGGGCTTTGGCAACAGATTTAGGAATAGACACAGAATTGAGTGAAGCAACGAAGGAACATAAGAGGGGCATAGCTGATCATATGACACAAAGGAAGAATAGGGTATGTACAAGTTCTTTTACTTTTCCGTAACGCAATAGGAAGATCTAGACTTGGATCTGGAGAATAAGACCGATACCCTTTTTAAACAGGTGAATAACCCAAGAATATGCATTTAAGAGACTTTGGATCTAGTTTGGATACCCGAGGACGAAAATTACGAACCAAACAGGTGCATCCAGAAACACAAGGAGGCAATGGATATAATGAACGAGATGGGACAACACGGAATAAGGAATTTCACCTTTAAGAACATATGATGGCATACGGTTTCTCAAGAAACAAGCAGTAGAAACTGCATCCGCCCAAAACATTGAAGGAACTTTCATTTGAAAGAGCAAAACCCTTGCAACTTCTAATAAATGTCTATTCTTCCTCACAGCAACCTATTCTGAGGTGATGTATCAACACAAGAAGATTCGTGAATCATTCCGTGCTTTAACAAGTGTGAGTAAGATTGTTCAGAAAAATATTCTTTGGCATTGTCACTTCTCAAAGCACACAGAGAGAGAGATTAAACCGAATTTTTATTTCAGCACAGAATCCACAAAATATGGAAAATATTTCATCACGACTTTTCATTAAATATAAACCTACTGCTTGATCAGATGAATCCCGTTCTAAGCTAAGCAGCTTGAGAGAAGTCATAACAAAGGTAAAAAAAACTACCGAAATGTCGGTTTGGACTTGACGGAACTAAGACCCCAAACATCAGGATGAAATAGTTTTCCGTATCAGTAAAAACAGTTGTGCATCCTCCATTAACCAAAGCTTTCCCTTCTGCGGACTTAGGATCCGAATCAGTGAGATGATCGTCCTTCTCAATACTAAAGAGAAATATTCACATGGTCTTGCACTCTTGCTCCACTTCAAATAATTATCCTGCTCAGTTTCTCATCTGTAATCTTTGTCGATAAAGGAAGAATCTCTTTTACAAGAGATTTTTTTCTCTTCTTTCATTTCAGCAGGCGTTGAAATCACAACAAAAAAAATTGACAGGCTGTTGAGCACTGTTCACTAGTACTGTTCACCAGACAGCTCATGCCGAAAAAAATCTGCTATGAAACCCTAGGCAAATCTGACTGTATGGGGTAAATAGCCTTCAAGGATCGAGCCCTAATGCTCTGGATACCATGTTGAACAGTAGAGAACAACAGTATGGAATAATATGTATATTCTGAAGCCTTGACCTAAATTTGGTTAGGTGACAGTATTTACACTCCTAATGCTAAGATAATCATAATTACAACTTCAGCCCCTATACTATCATTATATACAACTTGCAACAAAAACAATGAAGCAACTACAATACTCCCAGCTGACTGGTCGCTGAATGACCTAGAGGATATTCAAGTTTTCAAGCTCCAATAGTTGTGCATCCAATTATGAAACGAGTATCCTTCAAAATGTATTCAGAAATCTAATCTCAATTTTCTGCATCTCTTATGTTATTCATAATTACAATGGAAACCATCCTTCTGGAGATTTGAACCCACCTACATAAGGACCAGGTCCTCACTGGATGTTTGCTAGTTCACTAAGTTCAAATGCACTCCTCCATAAGCTCTCACAGTTATAAAAGAAGTGTACTTCCATAGTTTGCTACTCACTTATAAGACATATTTTATATGGTGACAGTTTTGTTAGATTCATCTTTGTATTCACATGTCACTTAATCGTAATTACTTCCTCATTTCAAGGATATTTTTAGGATGGTAAGAATAAAGGTTAACGCCAAGTACTAAAAATCTTTAATTTCTTTGAAGAAATAATATCGATCAGTACATTGATGGTGTTTTATGAAATGACCAAGCATATAGAATTTGTGCGAGAGAATCAGCAGAATTGATTTCCGCGGTATATGTGCGAAAAGGAGAACAAGTTGCTGATACGTTTACCAAGGGTTTTCACCCGGATAAGGGTGGATTATAATTGTAAAACTCTGGGCATGTTATCATACTCTGCTTGAGAGGGAGTGTTATACGTTTTTTTAGCTATATTAGGGTTAGGATTAAGAGTCTGTTTGGTAAGGTGGTTTTTGGCTTTTGAATTTTCTCTCTCATTGCTCACACAAGCGTTCTATCTATCTATTTCTTAATTTTTACTTCAACCATTACAAAATCAAACCAAATAAGTTCGATTTGTGTAGTATACAGTAAAAATACCTATATAGCAGTCCTTATATATACAGAATAATATGTACTGTTTCTTCTAAAATCAATCTCGCTCTCATCAATCCTTCTCTCTCTCTCCCTCCTACTAATCTCTTGTCATCCGAGGGAAGATCTCCAGTGAGATTATCGTCCTAGTATTACACACATACACAAACACAAAAAAGAAGGGGGGGGGGGGAAAGACAATTCTCAAATCCAATTAGTTACTTCAATTCATTTTGGATCAGTAGTCGATGTGTACAATGGAAATCATGAGAGGACATTTTTCCCTTAGACCATTTTTATCACCAAAAAATGCCCGTGACAAGCTGTAACGCCCTCTCAGTGCTACTAATTTGGTCGCAGTCAATACTTCAGGCAGTTTAACACCACTGTTTACTGATCACCCACTATAGACGCACCCTTCAGGCAACACTGTTCATTCCCAGTCCACGAGTTCTGCTTCAAGGTGCAATTAACGCAACACTTGTCATGGCATGCACACTTCCCCCTACTTTCTTCTAATCTCCTGCACTTTAAGATCCCCTTAGGCAATAGTGAGGAACCGTGTTCCCAAGGTATCTTATCTTAATTATCAGACACTTTTATGTATTTGGTTAAACTATTTAAAATCGTTCTAACATATGCAAATTACAACTACAAGTCTACAACCCCTATACTGTGAAATGGCTTTGAGAGATGGGGGCAATGAAGGTGGCAGAATCATTTGCATCTCAACTTGAACCTGAAATTACATTGCAAAAGAGGGAAAAAAAAAAATTGCTTTCTTATCATTTTTCATCCTTCTGCAGTAGCAAATAGATTTAGCATGTCATGACTTAATATGTCTCACGCCTGAATTTTTAACCGGCTGGGTTTCGACTCCTGATGACCAAGGGATGCACAGAAATCAACCATTGTAGTATATTCTCTAATATAGGTTTTCAGAGTTCTTTCTACCTTATTAATTAAAACACACCAAAACAGAAGGCATCAACGATGCCGCATCCTTTTGTTGCTGCAGCTAATGCCTTCGTCAGGGCCGGCCTAGAGGTAGCGCGATCCGGGCGACCGTTCAGAGCCCAAACTTATAAAGGGCACTAAAAAAAATTACTTTAGGATAATTTTTTTGTTCTATTTGTGTACACGAAATGGCAAGTTGTCAAAATTATCTCTCATCTTCTATTCAAAATTATCTCACTTTACTCTTTCACACCGTGAGAATATTATTGTCTTTCCGAATTCCACATTCAATCTTTTCATTTTTAACTAAAATCCATTTTCGAGTAATCTTCTCTCTTTCTCTCCAATTGAACTGCTGCTGCATTGTTTACAAACGAATTTTAGTCGTTAGATTTAGACGCTCTTAAGCAAAATATATAAGTGATGCAATCTTGTCCAATGTTCACTAAGCTGTTAATTTTTATCCGTAATTATGCTGTATTTTTTAGCTTTTATTTAATTTCATATATTTTTCTATTCCGTTGTATATTTTATAGTTCCAAACAATTGGATAGTGAACGATCATCATTTATCATTATTTATTTAAATTCCCTTTTTTACCAATAATGTATGAAGATTGGAGCACTCTTCTTCCTTCTTTTAAGATTTTTTTATCGAGAGGTTTTTCTAGAAAATAGTTTTAACGAGATGAATATATGTATATATTGTTATAAAATCAATTAAGTCATCACAACATTGATAAATTGAAGTATTTTTTACGTTTTTTGTATTATAGCACAAATTTAATTTTTGCCCTAAGCCTTAAAAATGTTTAGAATGGCCCTGGCCTTCGTTACCAATTATTGGGGCAGGCCCCCTATAAAGTAAGTGGGAAAGAAACTAAAACATTAGGAAAATTTCTTTCTACCGGCAATCAAAAAATTTTTAATGCGACAAGCAAATATTACGTATGGTTTCTGTACACAGTGGCTAACCTTTGTGCAAATGCACATGCATCATCTGTGTTAAAATTCTAACAAGGAATACATGTGAACAAGAGAAGTTCATTACCTATCATGAACTTTATAAAAAAGAACAGTACCACCTCAAAAGTAATAAGTTGACTGTACGTACCTCTTCTGCATCTTTCAGAAACAGAGATGCAACAATAACATGAACACAGTTCTTTTCTTCAAATTCTGCTGCCACACATGATTTTAACCATTGTGGAGATGAAATGCTTCCAACAGATGCTAGGAGTTCAACAGCAGGTTGACAGACCCGGCCGGCACCTAAAATTAGGACGAAGTTCCTTTCTCTGGTACCAGATCCTCTCATGATGGCACTCTCCTGGACTTTGCCAACCTTCACCAACACCTTATTTGTTTTTTCCATATCAATATGCAATCCATTGGCGACACTTGGATTAGCTAGAGAAGTCAATGAATCTATGATTTTCCCAAGGACTGCACTATCGTCTGCACCAACCTGTACGAACAATGATTATGCATGAGAAGGAAGAAATAAATCAATGCATTTGCATCAGAAAGGCATATCATTCTATTGTTCATACAGGAAGAAAAAAAAAACAGTACTGGTATCATTCAATTGGACAATTACTATTCCTATTATAAGTGAACAATACGTATTAAGATAAATGACTCCTTAAGACCCAAATACTATTGACAGCAAACATTCTGGCATTAAAGTTGGCAGCTATACAAAACTTGAATGTCTCCTTTTTAGGGGTGAAAACAAGTAACTAAAATCTTCTGTTTAAGTTCCTTTTTCATTTTTAAACTTAAGTATGAGTAGTCATGTCGCTCCTCCACTTGCTATAATGGATAATTGTTAACGCAAATAGTGGCACTGTTGGTACCTCTGCTCTCAAGTCATTTCTTAACACTTGTGCTATGTTAAGAAAAATTGGATTTACTACAAGTGCATATACATTATAGTTATGATATGTAAGATGGGTATATGACAGTTCATTAAAGTAGTTTGGCTGGCAAGAGGCTAGGTCAGGTGAAACCCCTCGATTCTTCATGGCCAAATGAGATCTGATGGCACAGACATGGTTGCCTCGTGAAGGTGATCATCTCTTAAGGTTCAATCTCACTGGAAGAGTCATCGGGACAGTCACCGAGAACATGCCAGCGCAGGAATTTGGTTGGAATGCATAGAATAGCTACCTGACGCTTTTGCAGCTTAGTCCTAGGTTAGTTTTGAGATTTGGAGAGCTTCAAGCATGTCTTTGGCATTTCTGGGATTATAGATTCCGGCCAGAACTAAACTTTTTTGCCAAATCTCGGCGTTGTATGCATATTTACCTAATCCAGTGGCACAGACGTGGTTGCCACGCTAGGTGATTGTCTCTGAAGGTTTCATGTTGCTGGAATAGTCATCAGAACAGTCACCAGAAAACTCACCGCTGCCGGAAGCTGGTACTTGCACAGTATTGGCTGCCAGCACTTTTAGAGCTTAGCACCTAGGTTAGTTGGTTTTTGGTGGTGCTGTTCGTTTTGTCCCTTGTCCTGTGAGTTTTAATTTCTTGTCTGAGAAAGAAATGATTGATTTGGGCTAAAAATGTTACAAAATATTTTTTTTTATTCTTTTTCTTTCTCCCTTGTTTGTGTCACCTACTTCTCACCTTGCCTTTTGCCTTCAAAATGGACCTTTCACCGGCCTTCCGCCTTTAATAACTATCGTATACTTCTACCTAATAGGAAGTAATCCTTATCTTCTTGCAGAAACAGGACAGGTGGGAGGTGAACAATGGGATGCTGAGACTCAGAACATTAATCTCATGCTATTTGTTAAGGGGTAACTGAAGATCCTGGCAATTAGGATTAGTTCACATCGGATTTATCTGGTAAGTCAGTTCATGGCTGCTCACGGTGAATGCTTTTAGTGGATATTTTGTTATCTGGAGGGATATAACTAAATAGACCTCTTAGTTGTGGCATTGTATATAATAACCATGCCCATTATGGGGTAAGTGATTTTTCAAATACAGATTAGGCATATGCTTAAGCTTGGAGTATTTCTTTGACGTACAAGGTATTTTAGAAGTATGAAACTGAAGATGGTATCCAGACTCAAAGCAGAACCATAACAGAAAGTGATGGCACCATTCAACCTGTCACATAAGCTATTTAGGGGATTGCTCCAGTTTATTCAACACAGAGGAAATATTGTGATTATCAGGTTGATTTCTTTACCACACTAAACCTGGTTCATCATGAGAGAACCAAGCAGAATGAGGTTGATATCATCTGATTCTAGATAAAATTTAGTGAAATCTTCCCTATAGCAATCAATAGAACTGGAGTACCAGTTTGCTGATATCCTTACAAAATATTTGAGTGGTCTAAGTATTAGTTATGCTCTTAACAAAGGTGCGCATAAAATCTATGCTACATCTTGATTAGGAAGTTAAAGACTTAACATCTTGATTAGGAAGCTAATGACTTACAAATAGTAATAGTACCCGCTACCTGAATACGGTTGTGTATGCATATGTTTATATTTCACCTTACCTTACTGGAGTTGAAGCCCCTTATTTCAATTATTCACTGAACATACTGTTCATACTCTTAGTTTGGATGCTTAAGTAAGTAAGCATAAGATGACTTACTTCAAGTTCAGAGTAAGACATAGCGTCCGTACATTGACCCAGTTGACACTTAACCAAGTGAAAGGAGCCACCTGCAGCTTCGATAATATCCAGTGCCTCATTTATCAGAAACTGATCAAACAAATGACCACTTAGAGACACCTGCCAGGTTTGGAGAATATAAGTCATGTTTATTCGAAGAGGAAAACAACACTGATGAGCCACCATAGTACATATTTTGAATGATTGCTACATTCATCACCAATGTCATTTACATGATGAAGGTATAACAAGTGATGCATGATAAATTGAGAAACAAACCGATATATTGTATTTCTTCTTATCAAAGTCTGAGACTGCAAAACTTTCTGATGATTCCCTGCAAATACAGAAAATGTCAATTTGCATTGATTAGCCAGCCAAGTACATTGAGGAGGGGAAAAAGCTCAGTTCGTAATGTTTGCAAATGAAATTTCAGGGAAAGGCAATTTGATTCCTCAGTTTGTTACAGCCAGCTGCTTTTCCTACAATTGATCAGATCATCCACTACAGTAGGAATAAAGACCTTGAGGAATGATGATTCCACCACAGGAAGAAGAAAGACCTTGAGGAATGAGCAACGCCATAGCCACCAGATAGTCACAAAGAGAAGTGCACGAAAGACTAGTTGGAATATTTCCATTGGTGTAATTTTTTTAGCGATAGGGTCCACATATTTTTAAGTCAAATCGTATTAAGCCAACAAGGCATTTGTCCACTTTTTGTGTACTTTTTGTGGCTTTAGCATTATTCTTAAGGAGCTAAATAGATGTTCTAACTATACTGCTCAAACAGGAAAAGAAGAAAGTATAGAAGTCCACCTCTAAACAGGCATACGTAAGCATAATATCTATTTTGGAAGAGATAACCCTTGCCAGGTAATCTGGAGGGTACAAAAGGTGGCGAAGTGGATTATCGACTTCGGTCTTGGAAAAATGCATAATGGAAGAAGCTTGTTTGAGCTTTTGCAGTGGTATCTAATATTTTGTACAAAAAAAAAAAAAAAAAAAAAAAATATTGACACTTAGTAACTGTTGCAGCTCCATATTTTTTTATCATTTTTGTTATTTTTTGATCAATGGTGATGTAGGAATGATACCCACTTCCCTTATGACGGGGTACATTGCGCCTAACAACCATCATGACTTATGCTCTCAAGCATGAGCCACATATTTCTTTTAAACTGGAAATATTTAACATATATTGTTAGTGGATTAATCAAATTTGTAACATGAGCAATTTTATTCATATTTGTGACAAGTTGAGTCTAATTGAACTTGTTCCCAAGTACCATCATGGTCCATATAGGCATATCCTCCTCTATAGTTGGCTGCCAACCTGACAAAGTTCGGAAAGAGATTAAGAAAAGAGGGAAAATGTCGTAACTTTTGTAAATTTTTGTGAAATGCATTGAATGGTCTGTGTTGGATTGAAGTTGTGATTATATATATGTACTAATTTAAAAAGGTTGGAGGAAATATAGACCTAATCCCAACCTTTATTATTTTATTAATTAGAGCTTAAAATAATAAAGAGGGCTTAAACTCTACAAGAATAAAAAAGAGGGCTTAAAGCCCAAAGCAAGTGTAGGAGATGTCTTCAACAATATATAATTTGTCCTCAATATTGTTCCTCACGAAACTTGAACCCCAAACCTCTCTGTTTGGATAGATAAGGGGATACCACTAGAAGAAGAGCTCATTGGTAAGTTGTAATTATATTTATGTTAAGGAGTTAGTGTAAACATTTTTGCCTAATCAAGTTTAGGCTACGGCATACAACATATATAAAGTCCAGATATCTTAAGAAATCTGGGTTTCTAATACTTGAAATGCAATGCACGTAGAGTAAAATAAACAACAACCAGAACAAGTTGATGACTAAAATCTCTTGAATAGTAGAGTGAAGTTCGAAGAATTTCAGCTAGAACTATTTAGCACAAATATAAATCTAGAACTATCAACACATTATTCATACAAGAAATCAAAATTGTATATTAACAGAAAATCCATGAAAACTGTGTAATGTTAACTACTTACTCCAGACTAGAGTTTCGCATCCGAGGAATATATTCATAGAATGATGTAAGTGCTCCGCCATGGACTATACATGCTCTTCTTAAGTGAACAGGTAAATCTTCAATGTCTTCTGCAGAAGCTAAGGGGCCAATAAATTGGGATAGAATATCACCAAAATGTTGGGAGGCCTTTACAAAAGTTACCATCATGTTAGATGAAGAATGAAAAAGAACAATACAATTTGTAACACCAGATAAAAAGCATACAGCTCATGAAGAGAAGATGATTACAATCCGGAAACAAAAAAAGTCAATTCCATTTAAGAAGGTGACCAAGGTTTGAGTTCTATACCTCTTTCGCAAATTCAGTTGGGAGAATGTCAACAGCTAAACACATCACACCATTACCCTCAAAGTCATGATGATACGAACCACTGAAGGGGTCATATCTAGCACATGTAGAAGATTAGCTAGTTAGTTAAATCAAAGTGACCCTACAGATAACAACATAAAAGGTTCACTTATTTAAGTATTATCACAAAGAGGAAGTCAAACATCGACAACTGATTTGAGGTCTCATTAATCAACACAATAAGGATAACCTTAACAAAGAAAAAAAATATTTCTCCGAACCCAATTTATTAGCAGCAATGCTTGATGAGAGAACCCTTAATCGATGAACGATTAAGAACCCTTTCTCCAACGGAAACGAAGGAACGTTGATTGGTAAGGATTTTAATGAGCGGCTAATCAACCCAA